>JAODUO010001773.1:0-55000 GCA_025642075.2 Ridgeia piscesae
CCCACCCACACCACCACCACACACGCACGCACGCACGCCCGCACGCACGCACAACACACACACACACACACACACACACACGTGCTTCAATATGGTATGCTTCGGCCATATATTTGAACATTTTAATTGCAACCCACAGTTCTGTTAGGTGGAATGAAGATCGAAAACCAAGTTTCTTGAGAAGTAATTACTTCTCGTATTAATAATCAATAAAATCAATTTAAGTAAGGTAAATATATTAAATGTACATTCGCCGCCAAATTGTGCTTATTATTCTAATTATTAGCTATTAGAATGTTGCGCCCACGTCACGTGAGATCAACAAGACATGTAAACAGTAGGCTCTACCGACACTACCAGTGGAACTGGCGCCCCTTTCAGCAAGTTAGTGGAACGTTAGTGCAACATTTCTGAACTTTGTAACAAAGATCGCGAGTGTCACAAAATACAACTGATTTAGCGAGGTTCTTGCTAATACCGATAGGGCGGAACTGTCGTGTTCTAATATCTACCTTGTTCGTTCGAACGTAAACATTTTTCTCATACCAGAGTTGCCTTTATAATAGTTAATACTAATTATTGACAAATCGTGGTTTTCTTTGTTAATTATTTCTGATTACCTGACGCTATATGTAACTCCTTACGATAACTGACACATTTATTGACTCGTATCATCATACGTAGTAACGTGCGTGTGTGCCTGCGTACGTTCGAGTCTATGCGCTTCAGTTGAAGTTTGGCTCATTCACCAACTGTTCAAGTGTCCAACGTTCGCACACAATCACGTTGGAAATAGCTACTCTTTTACACCATACAATGAAAGCGAGCTCACAAACTCTATGCCTATCCAATTACGCAGCCAGAAAGCTTCACGATTACAAAGCCGTGCGTACAACCTGCACTTTATGTACTGTGCTATGTTATTAGTATCAGGTCGAATTATGAATAGGCTGATATGATAGCGTTGTACTATAAACCTCAGGGCCAAAGTGGCACTCAAGAAGTACCAATGTGTGAATTACTCTAACCCAAAGTTTTCAACGACCAGTAGAACATTCTTTCGGAGCAATTAGTTCACCTGGAAGAATTAGTTCAACCGGTGTAATGAGTTCAAATTATTATCATGTTTTTATTACATTTAGTTTATTAACTGTAGTATGATCGCATCAGCATAATTATACCAATGTATACCGTGGCATATATTAGTTGTTTATAATTGAAAAAAAGGAATCATAATCAGTTCGCTTCTTTCCTGCTTTTTGCTGATTGTGTCTTATGTTTGTGTGTATATATCCATGCAGCGTATGTATTCTATGTTGTGTCGGATAATCACTCAATAAAGCAATTCTAACAGCTGGATCAATTCTAGCAGCTAAAACGAACTGTTCACTTGGGTCAATGTGTTTGGTTGTAGCAATGAGTTCAGTCGTAGCCATCACTTCAGTAGGAACAGTGACTGCAGTAGGAGTGAGAACACATCATTACAGTAGCAGTGACTGCAGTAGGAGTGAGAACACATCATTACTGTAGCAGTGACTGCAGTAGGAGTGAGAACACATCATTACTGTAGCAGTGACTGCAGTAGGAGTGAGAACACATCATTACTGTAGCAGTGACTGCAGTAGGAGTGAGAACACATCATTACTGTAGCAGTGACTGCAGTAGGAGTGAGAACACATCATTACTGTAGCAGTGACTGCAGTAGGAGTGAGAACACATCATTACTGTAGCAGTGACTGCAGTAGGAGTGAGAACACATCATTACTGTAGCAGTGACTGCAGTAGGAGTGAGAACACATCATTACTGTAGCAGTGACTGCAGTAGGAGTGAGAACACATCATTACTGTAGCAGTGACTGCAGTAGGAGTGAGAACACATCATTACTATAGCAGTGACTGCAGTAGGAGTGAGAACACATCATTACTGTAGCAGTGACTGCAGTAGGAGTGAGAACACATCATTACTATAGCAGTGACTGCAGTAGGAGTGAGAACACATCATTACTATAGCAGTGACTGCAGTAGGAGTGAGAACACATCATTACTGTAGCAGTGGCTGCAGTAGGAGTGAGAACACATCATTACTATAGCAGTGACTGCAGTAGGAGTGAGAACACATCATTACTGTAGCAGTGACTGCAGTAGGAGTGAGAACACATCATTACTATAGCAGTGACTGCAGTAGGAGTGAGAACACATCATTACGGTAGCAGTGACTGCAGTAGGAGTGAGAACACACCATTACTATAGCAGTGACTGCAGTAGGAGTGAGAACACATCATTACGGTAGCAGTGACTGCAGTAGGAGTGAGAACACATCATTACTGTAGCAGTGACTGCAGTAGGAGTGAGAACACATCATTACGGTAGCAGTGACTGCAGTAGGAGTGAGAACACATCATTACGGTAGCAGTGACTGCAGTAGGAGTGAGAATACATCATTACTGTAGCAGTGACTGCAGTAGGAGTGAGAACACATCATTACTGTAGCAGTGACTGCAGTAGGAGTGAGAACACATCATTACTGTAGCAGTGGCTGCAGTAGGAGTGAGAACACATCATTACTGTAGCAGTGACTGCAGTAGGAGTGAGAACACATCATTACGGTAGCAGTGACTGCAGTAGGAGTGAGAACACATCATTACTGTAGCAGTGACTGCAGTACGAGTGAGAACACATCATTACGGTAGCAGTGACTGCAGTAGGAGTGAGAACACATCATTACAGTAGCAGTGACTGCAGTAGGAGTGAGAACACATCATTACGGTAGCAGTGACTGCAGTAGGAGTGAGAACACATCATTACGGTAGCAGTGACTGCAGTAGGAGTGAGAACACATAATTACGGTAGCAGTGACTGCAGTAGGAGTGAGAACACATCATTACGGTAGCAGTGACTGCAGTAGGAGTGAGAACACATCATTACTGTAGCAGTGACTGCAGTAGGAGTGAGAACACATCATTACTGTAGCAGTGGCTGCAGTAGGAGTGAGAACACATCATTACTGTAGCAGTGACTGCAGTACGAGTGAGAACACATCATTACGGTAGCAGTGAATGCAGTAGGAGTGAGAACACATCATTACGGTAGCAGTGACTGCAGTAGGAGTGAGAACACATCATTACTGTAGCAGTGACTGCAGTAGGAGTGAGAACACATCATTACTGTAGCAGTGACTGCAGTAGGAGTGAGAACACATCATTACCGTAGCAGTGACTGCAGTAGGAGTGAGAACACATCATTACAGTAGCAGTGACTGCAGTAGGAGTGAGAACACATCATTACAGTAGCAGTGACTGCAGTAGGAGTGAGAACACATCATTACAGTAGCAGTGACTGCAGTAGGAGTGAGAACACATCATTACTGTAGCAGTGACTGCAGTAGGAGTGAGAACACATCATTACTGTAGCAGTGACTGCAGTAGGAGTGAGAACACATCATTACTGTAGCAGTGACTGCAGTAGGAGTGAGAACACATCATTACTGTAGCAGTGACTGCAGTAGGAGTGAGAACACATCATTACTGTAGCAGTGACTGCAGTAGGAGTGAGAACACATCATTACTGTAGCAGTGACTGCAGTAGGAGTGAGAACACATCATTACTGTAGCAGTGACTGCAGTAGGAGTGAGAACACATCATTACTGTAGCAGTGACTGCAGTAGGAGTGAGAACACATCATTACTGTAGCAGTGACTGCAGTAGGAGTGAGAACACATCATTACTGTAGCAGTGACTGCAGTAGGAGTGAGAACACATCATTACTGTAGCAGTGACTGCAGTAGGAGTGAGAACACATCATTACTGTAGCAGTGACTGCAGTAGGAGTGAGAACACATCATTACTGTAGCAGTGACTGCAGTAGGAGTGAGAACAGATCATTAGTGTAGCAGTGACTGCAGTAGGAGTGAGAACACATCATTACTGTAGCAGTGACTGCAGTAGGAGTGAGAACACATCATTACTGTAGCAGTGACTGCAGTAGGAGTGAGAACACATCATTACTGTAGCAGTGACGACTTACCTGGATGTATGCACTCAGGGATGGCGTCGTGCAGAAGACCAGCGCGTTCAAACAGACCCTTCAGTCTGTCCATGCGGGCACCTACCAGGGCCGTATGCAGGCGCTCCATCAGGTCGACCATGTAGAAGTGTTCAGAGCCGTACGACTTCGGGTTGACTGGCTTGGCGTCGTACACGTGCAAGTAGACGCCGCATTCTCCTGCACCCCACGCCAATGTTAGACACGATCACAACAGCAGCAATCAGGTATAACTCTACATTCGGATATAGCCGTGATACTTTGAATGGGTGAAGGGGAGGTGAAGGAGTATCGGTAATTGTTGGATGTTGTCTACTGAAGGCCAAATAAAAGCAAAGAAGAAGACGAAATATTCAAATTGTTAATTAGTGTGAGAGAGTTGAATATCAGACACGTTCGTACAGGGGTGAGGATTTAAAAGTGTTTTATTATTAATCAATATTATATTCCATTTGCAAGAACCTACCAGGAGGAGAATGTAATATGTATAGTTTCGTCTTCACAACAAGAAATAATTCTCAATGGTAATATTGATGAGCCAATGGGAGTAGCACTCACAGTAACATGTGAAGAAAAAATTAGAACGTACATAGCAAAATATATTGGAATGACTCACTGACGAATCAACCATACAGGATTATTGTATTCGTGATTTACGTTTGTTTCCTTTTGAAAACAGAAACAAAGGAAGTGCCGCAGAAACTAATATTTATTTAAAAAAATAAACTGTTAGAAATGTATTAGGCCTACAAATTAGAGGATGTATACGGGAAATTATGAAAACTGAAACTGAAAACGTCATTCCTGTAATTCCAAGTGAGGCTATATAAAAATATAAAATATATAAAAGAACGCGATGGCAACAAATGTATTGCATAAATAAGGGGCACACAGAAAGCTGGCTATAAAATTTGATTTTTAGATTGCTGGTTACGCACTGTTTATTTTAGTCATTTATTCACGCAAAACCGCAATCGTAAACATGTCTATTTTTGGTGCTTAGACGGAATTATTATTTGCTTCTGATACGCTGCTCTCGTAAACTTGGCATTGTTGTAGTAAATACAGACACAGCAATAGTAATAACTAATGCGGTATAATTATAGGAACTGAACACATGTTTATCTATATCCGAGAAATGCGAAATTAGACGTTCTTGTACTAGCTGCACTATGATATGTGCGGGAACAATACGACTCACAAAGTGTCCAGTGTAAGCACGTGCTCGAATCATAATAACCTTTGCAAACGACGCGTCGCCACAACACTCTCCACTCAATACTGTCCACCTTTCTTGACCTGCTTATAGGTCGAGCGGCTAAGCATAGCGCCAGTGTTAATTCGGCGTGACATTGTCTCACGTAGACTGCACAAACACGCACGCGCAGACGTGTGCGTGTACGTTCACGCGTGGAGTGTTAAGCGGATCGGAATAGGCAGTGCATTATCGGATCACAGTTTCAAATACGAACGCAAACTCACAACAGCCGTCCATATGAACAAATGCACGAACTGGTGGACTTAGTGGTGTGAATGCGCTTGTTAATGTAAGGGACCGTGGCACGGGACAAGCCACTCCCTCTGTCGGCATGCCCTCTCACGGTCGCCTTTCTCCTCACAGAACAACGCCTGGAAAGTGATCGATTAGGAGACTGATTAATCCTTAAGAACATAAGAACTGAAAATGCTAAGCATCTCATGATCGTGTGCGATATCAAAGTCGTCAGTAAATGGTTGGAATTGCTTCAGAGAAGGAGGATAGAGAGGGTAGACACTACAGAGTTACACCTTCGGTGTTGAGATGGCGGTGGGTGACACACCCACCGCCCTGTAGGCGGACACAGATGTCGACCACAGGGAGAAAGTTGTGTCAGAAATAAAAGTTAAACTGTCTCCTCGATCAACTCAATTTCACGCTCATCCCATTTCAAATTCAGTTTGTGAAAAAGCGAATCTGGCTAGCGTCCACCGAGAATCTGCTCGACTGCCTCACTTTCTGAGAGCACGCTTGTCAAATAATCAGCCACTAACTAATATAATTCTACGTGTAAAATTAATTCGGCTAATTTCCAAAATGATATTATCTTCACACGAATGCGCGATACAATCCTGCTTTCTGTATGTATTTATGTTGTCACTTGTCCTTTTTGTTTCTGGCACCATGTGGCCAACTCATTGCCGGGTTAGAGAAGTAGGTTTGTAGCGCAGTGGCGCGGTAACTAGAGTTTCAGACTCTCGACTAAGAGAATCCTGTGCCGCGGTGTGGAACCTTGGGCAAGATCGTTCACTCTACATTGCTCCAGTTCACCCAACTGTATCAATGAATACCTGGCTATAGACTGTTCTGATAGTATTGGATATTTGATTACGAATAGCCTTTTCACGTTAATTGCAGCGTGGCTGGGCGCTTTTCAGGGAAGCCGAGATGGTGTTCGATTGAAGAGTTCTGCGAGGGAGTAAAACGTAAAAAGTTATGACAATCCTGAAGATTGGATACTACGCTACCTGAGAACTTGAACTGTTGAAGGTTTGGAGTATGATCATACATATCATACATATAAATTCTGTGGACATTTTAAACAAATGCACGCATATGTTTTATTGCTGAAAATGTCATTAATAGTTAAACTATTCACACACTTCGTTGTTGGATAAGACACAATCTGACGGCGACGAGCTGCGTCGAGGGGGCAGTGTCGGTAGATGGAGACGAAGAACGTACGTAGAGGGGACACCTTTGGTGACACCAAGAAGGAAGAAGTAGATCCTCAGCACACGGGATTCCACGAGGGGCTGGGGGCACGTGTCCCATAACCTTTAGAATTTGTCCGCGCTAATTTCAAGTGCCCTTTGTACCCGTTTGGTCTGTGCCCATTTTCACTTGCCCAAGTGGGTGCCTTAGGTGGTTTTTGGAGAGCGGGGAAATGGATTTCTAGTTAACTTCGGGGTGTAATTGTAGATTTCGGAGAGCCTCATATGGGGATTTGTGGGGAGTCTCGGGAAGGCCACAGGCCGCAGTCCGCAGGATGGAGGATGTTGGCCTCCCTAAACTGTTGGCCTCCCTAGACTGTTGGCATCCCTAGACTGTTGGCATCCCTAGACTGTTGGCATCCCTAGACTGTTGGCCTCCCTAGACTACCGTCGGCCACTGCCAAGGAATATAAGCGACAACGTCAAACTAAACTAGTTCGTCTAGCGGAGGACTCGAGTGACGTAATGCCCGACGTGAACCTTCCTACGTACCTACTAAGAGCGTTGCTATCAAATGTAGCAATCTACAGGTGACCAATAGGTGAAACAGGCGTTTGACAGGCAAATGACTTCACAAACACCGGTTTTATAGTGTCGCTTGGTTCACACTTGCGTCAGCTCAATCACATACGTTAAATTAATCTAGTTCGATGATATCATTTTTGACAATCTCTTTGTGACCAATGCGTTGCTCGTCATATGTGATTGCATACAGTAATTAGACTAAAAAGAGAGAGAGAGAGAGGTAGCGTTCATGGCGTGGGAAGTTGGACAGATTCCACGACTAATATAACCCATATGTACTCGTGAAAATGTAACAAAGAACACTGGTGTAGGTCGTGGACGTTTGACTAATGTACGTAAATTATATAATTAATATTTGTGTATGTTTTCGTGGGAACGAAATTTAGCAGCGGTGGAAATGAGCATGTTAATGTAGTTTGTGACGTAGTTGATGTGGGAGACGTGGGCGATGTGGCGGAGATGTAGTATTTGTTGCCGAGATACATTTTACGGAGGATGACATTGTTAGATGTGGTTGATGTGGTTGATGTAGGGTGATGTGGTTGATATAGTGTGGTGTGGTTGATATAGGGTGATATGGTTGATATAGTGTGGTGTGGTTGATATATGGTGATGTGGTTATATAGGGTGATGTGGTTGATATAGGGTGATGTGATTGATATAGGGTGATGTGGTTATATAGGGTGACGTGGTTGATCGATATAGGGTGATGTGGTTATATAGGATGACGTGGTTGATATAGGGTGATGTGGTTGCTATAGGGTGATGTGGTTGATATAGGGTGATGTGGTTATATAGGGTGACGTGGTTGATATAGGGTGATGTGATTGATATAGGATGATGTGATTGATATAGGGTGATGTGGTTATATAGGGTGACGTGGTTGATCGATATAGGGTGATGTGGTTATATAGGATATAGGGTGATGTGGTTGATATAAGGTGACGTGGTTGATATAGGGTGACGTGGTTGATATAGGGTGATGTGGTTGATATAGGGTGATGTGGTTGATCGATATAGGGTGATGTGGTTATATAGGGTGACGTGTTTGATATAGGGTGATGTGGTTGATATAGGGTGACGTGGTTGATATAGGGTGATGTGGTTGATATAGGGTGGTGTGGTTGATATATGGTGACGTGGTTGATATAGGGTGATGTGGTTGATATAGGGTGATGTGGTTTTATACGGTAATGTGGTTGATATAGGGTGATGTGGTTGATATATGGTGATGTGGTTGATATAGGGCGATGTGGTTATATAGGATGATGTGGTTATATAGGGTGATGTGATTGATATAGGGTGATGTGGTTGATATAGGGTGATGTGTTTGATATAGGGTGATGCGGTTATATAGGTTGATGTGGTTGTTATAGGGTGACGTGATTGGCATAGGGTGGTGTGGTTATATAAGGTGATGTGGTTGATATATGGTGATGTGGTTGATATAAGGTGATGTGGTTGATGTAGAGTAATGTGGTTGATACAGGGTGATGTGGTTGATATAGGGTGATGTGGATGATATAGGGTGATGTGGTTGATATAGGGTGATGTTATTGATATAGGGTGATGTGGTTATATCGGGGGTGATGGGGGTTATATAGGGTGATGTGGTTGATATAGGGTCATGTGGTTACATAGGGTGATCTGGTTATATAGGGTGATGTGGTTTATATAGAGTGATGTGGTTGATATAGGGTGGTGTGGTTGATATAGTGTTATATGGTTATATATGATTATGTGGTTGATATAGCGTGATGTGGTTGATATAGGGTTATGTGAATGACGTAGGGTGATGCGGTTGATGTACGATGATGTGGTTGATATAGGGTGATGTGATTACATAGGGTGATGTGGTTGATATAGGATGATGTGGTTGATATAGGGTGATGTGATTATATAGGGTGATGTGGTTGATATGGGGTGATGTGAATAATATAGAGTGTTGTGGTTATATAGGGTGATGTAGTCGATGTGTTTGATGTACTGTGACTTGGTTGATGTAAGGGAGATTGTGTTGGTGTTAGTAGTTGTGGTTGATGTAACTGAGAAGCGGTAATGTGATGGATGTGACGGATGACAGATGTTGGTCGGTGTAGCGGTGTTGTGGGTGTTGTGGTCTGGGGTGTTTTTCATGTGCGATGGTGAGACACGAACTGGCTATTCACAACAGTAGATAGACTATATATTGCATATTTCGCATTTGTGCAGACGTTGGTGCGGCAGCTGACGTAACCAAACACTGGCGGTCCGACGCGGCCCGTGACGTCACGGAGAGTTTATTACTGGTTAATGACCAATACCACCTTAATGCAGGGCACGCAGTTTGTCAGGTTACATAACTTACGAAACTACCTCGGGTGGGGCGCCCTAAATGGTGGCTCAAGTCACAAGACCTGTTAATTGGACTGAACAAGATTAAACACGACTGTCATCAAAGTCAATATGCTTCAGGTAGCGACATCCCATTCACTCAGACATTTGTTTCTTCATATTTCTCATGTCTGACACCACACCCGGTGTTTGTAGCATATACCTGAGTCACAGGATGATGACAATGTCCCGGTGGTTGTGGCAAATGATAATGTCAATGTACCGGGTGTTTGTAGAGAATCAACCCGGGGTGACAGCATGACGACGACGATGTAGCCGGTGTTTTGAACAACAACCGGGAAACAGGATAATGACAATATACCCGATGTTTGTAGAACATTCACCCGAGTCACAGGATGACGACAATGTATTCGGTATTTGTAGCATAAGCCAGGGTCACACGATAATGACAATATACGTGGTGTTTGTAGCATAGACCCGGGTCACGAGGTGATGGCTGCTCCACATTCTTCATGATCCACATGATTGAGTTGAGTCAGGTCCCTGTTGAGTCAGGTCCCGGTTGAGGCAGGTCCCCGGTTGAGTCAGGTCCCTGTTGAGTTATGTCCCGGTTGAGGCAGGTCCCGGTTGAGTCAGGTCCCTGTTGAGTCAGGTCCCGGTTGAGTCAGGTCCCTGTTTAGTCAGGTCCCGGTTGAGTCAGGTCCCGGTTGAGTCAGGTCCCGGTTGAGTCAGGTCCCGGTTGAGTCAGGTCCCGGTTGAGTCAGGTCCCGGTTCAATCAGGTCCCGGTTGAGGCAGGTCCCGGTTCAGTCAGGTCCCTGTTGAGTCATGTCTCTACTGAGTCAGGTCCCGGTTGAGTCAGGTCCCTGTTCAATCAGGTCCCGGTTGAGTCAGGTCCCGGTTCAGTCAGGTCCCTGTTGAGTCATGTCTCTACTGAGTCAGGTCCCGGTTGAGTCAGGTCCCTGTTGAGTCATGTCTCTACTGAGTCAGGTCCCTGTTGAGTCAGGTCCCTGTTGAGTCAGGTCCCTGTTGAGTCAGGTCCCTGTTGAATCAGGTCCCTGTTGAGTCAGGTCCCTGTTGAGTCAGGTCCCTGTTGAGTCAGGTCCCTGTTGAGTCAGGTCCCTGTTCAATCAGGTCCCTGTTGAGTCAGGTCCCTGTTGAGTCAGGTCCCTGTTGAGTCAGGTCCCTGTTGAGTCAGGTCCCTGTTGAGTCAGGTCCCTGTTGAGTCAGGTCCCTGTTGAGTCAGGTCCCTGTTGAGTCAGGTCCCTGTTGAGTCAGGTCCCTGTTGAGTCAGGTCCCTGTTGAGTCAGGTCCCTGTTGAGTCAGGTCCCTGTTGAGTCAGGTCCCTGTTGAGTCAGGTCCCTGTTGAGTCAGGTCCCTGTTGAGTCAGGTCCCTGTTGAGTCAGGTCCCTGTTGAGTCAGGTCCCTGTTGAGTCAGGTCCCTGTTGAGTCAGGTCCCTGTTCAATCAGGTCCCTGTTGAGTCAGGTCCCTGTTGAGTCAGGTCCCTGTTGAGTCAGGTCCCTGTTGAGTCAGGTCCCTGTTGAGTCAGGTCCCTGTTCAATCAGGTCCCTGTTGAGTCAGGTCCCTGTTGAGTCAGGTCCCTGTTGAGTCAGGTCCCTGTTCAATCAGGTCCCTGTTGAGTCAGGTCCCTGTTGAGTCAGGTCCCTGTTGAGTCAGGTCCCTGTTGAGTCAGGTCCCGGTTTAATCAGGTCCCGGTCCAGTGAGAGTAGTTTGAAGCGAACGACGTCTAAGGACGGAACTTTGTCTGACAATAAACGCCTGACGGGTAACATCATTGTTACATCACATAGAAAGGAAACGTAGAGTGTTTGGAACCAGCACCAACAGTAAAAGTGAGCCTCTCACCTGGCGGGCGCTGGAAGAAAGGTCTCGACGCGTCTTTTTGGGTCTCGGGGTCCGTCGTTTCTTCGGACATGGCGATAATCTTGACCAAGTGCGTAAGTTGGCGTGCGTGCGAGCTTGCGAGCTTGCGAGCGAGGCCCCGTCGACTATTCGACTGGCGGCTCGACCGGTGCTTCACACTGTTAGCCGCTCACAATAGCCACCGAGCCGGCACGATTCACTACTTGCTTCCAAGCACTCGAAACAAAGCACCAAATATTACGATTTCCCAGAACGTGCGCTAGTAATCTAAGCACAATGGATTTGTTTTCATGCACACACAGGCACAAGTCCAGACAGATACACGGATTTGCTTTGCTATTGGCTCGTGAACTATTCATCGGAGCAGGCCGTAAGGTGGTCAACAAACCATTATGTTATTGTGATGTGGTCAGTCAACAACATTGAGCTCCACCCGCCGCTCTTGTGTCCGAGCGACAACAAACCGGTCTAGTCCAGTGTCTGCGTTAGACTTAACATGGCGAACTCGGAAATTCGTGAACTCAAAGAGTTATATGAGTGTTTTTTGGTGTGCAAATGGGTCAAGTGGGGATTATAGAGGCGTATTCATTGTATCCACGAGGCGATTGGAACACAGCATAAATACGAGGTGTAATGTCCTCGTGAAACGTTTTTCATTGAAACACAAAAACATATTGACAAATCAGCTTTACATATAGAGTGGTAATCATTCACCTTCACTAGCTTTAATTTCGAAAATGTCGAAAGATTACTTCCGCAGTGGATAAATGCCAGAGTAGGATTTGTATTTAAACACAGTTTGATACTGTTAACAACAAGAAGTTGCTAAATAAACTGCAATACTGCGGAATACGCGGTTCGACTATGGACTCGAGAAAAAGCTATTTAACCAAACATAGACAATAGTTATAACAGCAGTAAATCATAACAAAATCAAATGTGAAGATCCACAAGGTTTAATTCTTGGATCGTTATTTACTTTGTAACATAATAATTGATATGTCTGCTTACTTACTTATGCCCATCGTCGCTCCTGGGACATAGCATATAATTATTTTGTATAACAATATCGTTGTTTGAATTTTTATTTCATAGTTGGCCTGAGAGCCAATCAGCGTCTCTACCCTAATCTGGGGTAAGGCCGCCCTGGCAGTTACAAAAGCAGAGCATTAGTTTCCCAGGCAGAGTTGAGTGGCTTAACAGTGCTGCCACCTCACGGAGCCTGGGTAACCGAGGCTAACAAGAAAATTAGATTTGCTTCCATTTTTTATGATAACCGCCACGCCAGTGAGCTACCTCGCAGTAACGGCATAAGCTTCCCAATCATGAAAACGTTATCTGCTCAAGAAAATAAAGCCAAAAACATAGTTGAAGACAAAACTGTATCATGTGTATGTTAAATGTATGCTACGGAAGTAAACGCTTGGTCTCAAGCAACACGGACTCTCAAGCTTTTTTTTTAATAATAAAAAAAATAAAAAATATATATATAATATAATATATTATTTTTTTTTTGTTTTTTTTTTTTTGTTGTTCGTTTGTTCGTGTGTGTACGTACGTGTACGTGTACGTGTACGTGTACGTGTACGTGTACGTGTACGTGTACGTGTACGTGTACGTGTACGTGTACGTGTACGTGTACGTGTACGTGTACGTGTACGTGTACGTGTCGGGGTGTGTGTAGGGACGTGTACGTGTACGTGTACGGGACGTGTCGTGTACGTGTCGTGTCGTGTCGTGTCGTGTTGTGTACGTGTACGTGTACGGGACGGGACGTGTACCCTGTACGTTGCTGTACGGGACGTGTACGGGAGAGTACGGTAGAGTAGGTAAGTACGAGTACGAGTACGAGTACGAGTACGTGTGTACGTGTGTATGTGTGTGTATGAGTGTGTGTGTGTATGAACGTATGAGTGTGTGTGTGTTATATGTATGAGTATATGAGTGTATGAGTATGTGTGTGTGTGTGTGTGTGTGTGTGTGTGTGTGTGTGCGTGTGCGTGTGCGTGTGCGTGTGCGTGTGCGTGTGCGGGGCGTGTGCCCTTTTTGCGTGTGCGTGTGCGTGTGCGTGTGCGTGTGCGTGTGGTGTGGTGTGCGGGGTGTGCGTGTGCGTGGGGTGGGTGCGTGTGCGGGGTGGTGTGCGTGTGCGTGTGGTGTGGTGTGCGTGTGCGTGTGCGTGTGCGTGTGCGTGTGCGTGTGCGTGTGCGTGTGCGTGTGCGTGTGCGTGTGCGTGTGCGTGTGCGTGTGCGTGTGCGTGCGTGTGGTGTGCGTGTGCGTGTGCGTGTGCGTGTGCGTGTGCGTGTGCGTGGCGTGTGGGTGCGTGGGGTGGTGTGCGGTGCGGTGGGGTGCGTGGGTGTGCGTGGGGTGTGCGTGTGCGTGTGCGGTGCGTGTGCGTGTGCGTGTGCGTGGGGTGTGCGTGTGCGTGGGTGTGCGTGTGCGTGTGCGTGTGCGGGGCGTGCGGGGCGGTGCGTGCGCGGCGTCGCGTGCGCGCGTGGCGGGCGCGGCGCGGCGCGGCGGGGTGCGGTGCGCGGCCGGGGGCCCCCCCGCCGCGCCGGCGACGTGCCGTGACGGTACGGTACGGACGGACGTGACGACGGCGTGCGGACGTGCACGTGTACGGACGTGACGGACGTGCGTGCTTGGGCGGACGGACGTGCCGGAACGAGACGAGGGTACGGGGACGGGATGGTTTGGGTGGGATGAAGTAATGGTGGTTTGTGATGAGTATATGAGGGGGTGGTTGGGTGGGCGGGCGTGTGCGTGCGTGGCGGGGCGTGGCGGCGTGGCGTGCGTGGTGCTGCGGGCGGGGGGTGGGGCGGGCGTGGGGTGGCGTGGGGTGTGCGTGTGCGTGTGCGTTGCGCGGCGGTGCGGGCGTGTGCGTGCGGTGGGGTGCGGGGGTGTGCTGGCGGGCGTGGGGGGCTTGTGGCGCGTGGCGGGGGTGTGCGGGCGTGTTTCGTGGGGCGTGGGGTGGGTTGTGCGTGGGTGGCGTTGCGGGGGGTGCGTGGCGTGGCGGGCGTTGGGGCGGGCGGGCGGCGGGGGGGGGCCGGGGGGGCGTGCGGGGCGGTGGGCGTGTGCGGCGGGCGGGTGGGTGCGGGCGTGTGCGTGGCGTGGCGGGGCTTCGGCGGTGGGGGCGGGCGGGGGGGGCGGTTGTGGTTGGTGGCGGGCGGTGGGGGCGTGGGGTTTGGGTTGGGGCGGGCGGTGGGGGTGGGTGGCGGTGCGTGGCGGGCGGGGCGGGCGGTGCGGGCGTGGGGTGGCGGGGGGGGGGGCGGGCGGGCGGGCGTGTGGCGTTGCGTGGCGGTATGGTGGCAGAGGCGGATGCTTGGTTCGGTGCGTGTCGATAATGGCATGTGTCGATAGGAGTGAAATGCGGTGCGTTGCAAGTGGCAAAGTGTGGCGGAAGCGTATGCGTTGGTGTGCGGGTGCGTTGTGCGAAATAAGGCTGTGCGTGGCGCCGCGCGCGTATGTCGTGGCGCGTGCTGCGCCGATCCGCGGACATGTGAATGCGCCGAAGCCGAGCGCGTGCGCGGGGCGCGTGCGCGTGCGCTGCCGTCGCGTGCGCGTGCGCGTGCGCGTGCGCTGCGCGTGCGTGCGCGCCGTGCGGTGCGGTGCGTGTGCGTGCCGTGTGCGTGTGCGTGTGCGTGTGCGTGTGCGTGTGCGTGTGCGTGTGCGTGTGCGTGTGCGTGTGCGTGTGCGTGTGCGTGTGCGTGTGCGTGTGCGGTGCTGTGCGTGTGCGTGTGCGTGTGCGTGTGCGTGTGCGTGTGCGTGTGCGTGTGCGGGTGCGGGTGCGGGTGCGGGTGCGGTGCGGTGCGGGTGCGGGTGCGGGTGCGGGTGCGGGTGCGGGTGCGGGTGTGTGTGTGTGTGTGTGCGGGTGTGTATTGGTCGCACCTCGAAAAGACACAGACGGGGAATCACAAACGTCAAGGCCAATATCCACTCGGCGAATTGTTCAGTGAACTAAAAATTATGCTACAAAGAAAAAAGCTTGCGTAACATGAGTTGTTTTAACAAAATATATAGTATTAACCCACACTTTAGCTGCGTGTTCTACCAACACAGATGAACAACACAAACAAACCACAAGACAGTCGGCTTT
Source organism: Ridgeia piscesae (assembly GCA_025642075.2). Taxonomy (NCBI): domain Eukaryota; kingdom Metazoa; phylum Annelida; class Polychaeta; order Sabellida; family Siboglinidae; genus Ridgeia; species Ridgeia piscesae. The sequence continues at coordinate 15,629 of JAODUO010001773.1, forward strand.
ATGTTTTGTCAAAGTTCATAGTTACGTTTAATAGACATTTAAGAAACGTGCACAGCATATTCATCGGGTCGTTCCGCCTTATCGGCTTATCCCGCGTACACAGCACATGTCAATTATCGTCCCAATCACTTGAGGATCCAGCTAATCCAGACGGCGTCCAGACCGGAGCCAATCCGGTCGGCCGGAGATGTTGCTCCCTGGAACCGGTTGATGATACGGTTCAGTCCGAAGTAGAGAGTTCTCAGACTGAAGACGCGCGTCCTGACGCACACCTCACACCCGCGGAAGTTGTTCACGTAGATCGAATGACGGGTGATTTTTATGTACAGGTGGGTTTTAATAACATTCTTACGGTTGATGAGATCATGGCCACCACACTTCGATCTGTCGAAGGCGTATAGGTCACCGTTGTAGCTGTGGATCTCGGCGTCATACCTTCCTCTCGAAGACCCTACGACGAGAAATAAACGCCGTGAACGAAACGTTTATGTCAGATGAAAGAGCCAGTCTGATGCCATAACTGTTTTATTAAAGCAGTCAAGACTATAATCAATTCAATGAGCCAAGCAGATACAATAGAAATTATTATTTCAGTTGTCTATCTTGTGGCTTGTTTGGCGAATACATTTTAAACACATTATATTTCCACCACCGACGATTTAAGTCAAATGTAGCCAGGTAGGACGTATCGAAATTGCCCACAAACGTACATTTCATAGATATATTCATATATCCCATTGTCAAAGAAATGTATAAATAATATATATATATATATATATATATATATATATATATACATATACACACATATATATGTATACACACGCATGCCCACACAATAACATATTCATATAGTACATAGACACGCACGCACGCACGCTCGCACGCACGCACGCACGCACACACACACACACACACACACACACACACAACACACTATCTACGTACCGTCCCATTTACCCCAGCCATCACTCCTCCCGTACTGTCTACGTACCGTCCCATTTACCCCAGCCATCACCCTCCCGTACTGTCTACGTACCGTCCCATTTACCCCAGCCATCACCCCTCAAGTACTGTCTACGTACCGTCCCATTTACCCCAGCCATCACCCCTCCCGTACTGTCTACGTACCGTCCCATTTACCCCAGCCATCACCCCTCCCGTACTGTCTACGTACCGTCCCATTTACCCCAGCCATCACCCCTCCCGTACTGTCTACGTACCGTCCCATTTACCCCAGCCATCACTCCTCCCGTACTGTCTACGTACCGTCCCATTTACCCCAGCCACCACTCCTCCCGTACTGTCTATGTACCGTCCCATTTACCCCAGCCATCACTCCTCTCTTACTGGCTACGTACCGTCCCATTTACCCCAGCCATCACCCCTCCCGTACTGTCTACGTACCGTCCCATTTACCCCAGCCACCACTCCTCCCGTACTGTCTACGTACCGTCCCATTTACCCCAGCCACCACCCCTCCCTTACTGTCTACGTACCGTCCCATTTACCCCAGCCACCACTCCCTCTCTTACTGTCTACGTACCGTCCCATTTACCCCAGCCACCACCCTCCCTACTGTCTACGTACCGTCCCATTTACCCCAGCCATCACACCTCCCGTACTGTCTACGTACCGTCCCATTTACCCCAGCCACCACTCCTCCCGTACTGTCTACGTACCGTCCCATTTACCCCAGCCACCCCCTCTCTTACTGTCTACGTACCGTCCCATTTACCCCAGCCACCACCCCTCTCTTACTGTCTACGTACCGTCCCATTTACCCCAGCCACCTCCCCTCTCTTACTGTCTACGTACCGTCCCATTTACCCCAGCCATCACTCCCTCTCTTACTGTCTACGTACCGTCCCATTTACCCCAGCCACCTCCCCTCTCTTACTGTCTACGTACCGTCCCATTTACCCCAGCCACACCCCTCTCTTACTGTCTACGTACCGTCCCATTTACCCCAGCCATCACTCCTCTCTTACTGTCTACGTACCGTCCCATTTACCCCAGCCACCCCCTCTCTTACTGTCTACGTACCGTCCCATTTACCCCAGCCACCTCCCCTCTCTTACTGTCTACGTACCGTCCCATTTACCCCAGCCACCACCCTCTCTTACTGTCTATGTACCGTCCCATTTACCCCAGCCACCACCCCTCTCTTACTGTCTACGTACCGTCCCATTTACCCCAGCCACCTCCCCTCTCTTACTGGCTACGTACCGTCCCATTTACCCCAGCCACCTCCCCTCTCTTACTGGCTACGTACCGTCCCATTTACCCCAGCCACCCCCCTCTCTTACTGGCTACGTACCGTCCCATTTACCCCAGCCATCACTCCGCCAGTAGTTGCTGATGTGGAAGGCGTACTGCCACGGACTCTCGTAGAAACTCAGGTAGAACTGGATGGCCTTCGCTCCAGGAGGAGCGCGAAGTCTTAAGGTCGAGTCACGGTTACTGCCAAAGTCTGCAATGTTCATCGTTTAGTGGGTAACACTTTCGTCGCAATCAGATACCCGCACGTCTAGAGAAGTATATGTATATGCTTGCCTGGTAAAGTAATTATATATTAGTTTAGAAATTCCAATTATTATATCTCATCTTAATTCATTGTTGTATGTCGTTACATGTTGAGTATTATAGAAAAGCAGAGTATAATAAAGGGCACTTCCAGTGTATCATTCATTATGAGAGATTAACAAAGGCCTGTCATTCACCAGATGGAGCCTCTTTCTGGCAGGTCACTTCTTTGGTTTGTTTTCTAGTAATTTGACGGACGGATCGGGACGGGACGGGACGGGACGGGACGGGACGGGACGGGACGGGACGGGACGGGACGGGACGGGACGGGACGGGACGGGACGGGACGGGACGGGACGGGACGGGACGGGACGGGACGGGACGGGACGGGACGGGACGGGACGGGACGCACGCACGCACGCACGGACGCAGAGACGCACGCACGGAGACGGGCGGACGGACACACGGACGCACGGACGCTCTGAAGCACGGACGCACGGACGCACGGACGCACGGACGCACGGACGCACGGACGCACGGACGCACGGACGCACGGACGCACGGACGCACGGACGCACGGACGCACGGACGCACGGACGCACGGACGCACGGACGCACGGACGCACGGACGCACGGACGCACGGACGCGCACGGACGCACGGACGCACGGACGCACGGACGCACGGACGCACGGACGCACGGACGCACGGACGCACGGACGCACGGACGCACGGACGCACGGACGCACGGACGCACGGACGCACGGACGCACGGACGCACGGACGCACGGACGCACGGACGCACGGACGCACGGACGCACGGACGCACGGACGCACGGACGCACGGACGCACGGACGCACGGACGCACGGACGCACGGACGCACGGACGCACGGACGCACGGACGCACGGACGCACGGACGCACGGACGCACGGACGCACGGACGCACGGACGCACGGACGCACGGACGCACGGACGCACGGACGCACGGACGCACGGACGCACGGACGCACGGACGCACGGACGCACGGACGCACGGACGCACGGACGCACGGACGCACGGACGCACGGACGCACGGACGCACGGACGCACGGACGCACGGACGCACGGACGCACGGACGCACGGACGCACGGACGCACGGACGCACGGACGCACGGACGCACGGACGCACGGACCACGGACGCACGGACGCACGGACGCACGGACGCACGGACGCACGCACGGACGCACGGACGCACGGACGCACGGACGCACGGACGCACGGACGCACGGACGCACGGACGCACGGACGCACGGACGCACGGACGCACGGACGCACGGACGCACGGACGCACGGACGCACGGACGCACGGACGCACGGACGCACGGACGCACGGACGCACGGACGCACGGACACGACGCGGACGCACGGACGCACGGACGCACGGGCGCACGGGCGCACGGGCGCACGGGCGCACGGGCGCACGGGCGCACGGCGCACGGGCGCACGGGCGCACGGACGCACGGACGCACGGACGCACGGGCGCACGGGCCACGGATGCACGGACGCACGGACGCACGGACGCACGAACGCACGAACGCACGAACGCACGGACGCACGCACATTATGGATAGACGACGAGGGACTATATCTAACCTGGCCAACGGTAGACTTGTTGAGCGACGCCGGCCGTGAAGTACTTGTTGTCGGGCAGCGAGTACCCGGCGTGTTTGTCCTTGAACCAGCTCACCGACTTGACTGCAACAAACAATGACGATATTTGACGCGTTACTACTAATTACATCGCTGTAGTGAATATGTCAATTATATCAATGTCTTCATCGATATGTTATGATGGGTACAGCTGTGACACCGTCCTTGTCTTACGGCCTAAAGGTGAGACACGTCATATGACTCACGTAGACACGGTCTTTGGGTGCGATAACTCGTACGACTCACCTGGACACGGGATACAGGTGCGAGACCTCTTCCTGCGACACGTTTTGTCGATGCTATCCCACTGGCTGCCCCTGGGACACGGCATCTCGAGCATCATGTCGCCGTTGGTGGCGCAACTGACGTACTTGGTACAAGACGTACACGACTGATAGTTGCCCCCGCCACGCCCCGCACACGACCGCACGCACGACGGCCCCGTCGTCATGCACGACACGTCCGCTGTAAGACGACATCGACATCGACATCATCATCGTCATAATTGTCATCATAATTACCACCAACAACAACGAAATAAAAATAAGGATAATGATAATCATCATCATCAACAGCAGTGACACTACTGACTGAAATATTCGTTCTGCTCTTATAACACATCATGCGTGCATTTACATTACATAACAAGAATCGCGTTGTGTAAAAGGAATTGTTTCATTATAAGGAATTGTTAATAAATCATGAAACAGTTGAGAACTACATATGTTGGTATCAGCATACAAGATAACAATTGTTCGTACCATTATAATCGAACTCTGACGGCTTCTGGTAGAAATCCCGGGTTGCATCTGAAAAAAGGATTAGGGACATCAGCATACATCACTGTACTCAATCCCTACACGAAACTGTTGATTTTGGGGCTGACGAGAAGTTGTAGTCACTTTGTGGTTTCGTATATCAGAATTAAACGAATCACACAATTTAGGTAATCCCGTAAATGTTCTGCTAGCGGTGCGATGACCACTGGGACATTACTATATGTTCCTACAGCTACGGTGGTCACTTCTGCCTGAGCAAATGGTAAGTTTTTACATAGCGCAGTACCCAATCCTTAGAACTACTCAAAACGTTTCACACTTTATTCCCCGTCTGACCCGTTCAACGGAACACTTTACTCCCCGTCTGACCCGTTCAACGGAACACTTTACTCCCCGTCTGACCCGTTCAACAACACACTTTACTCCCCGTCTGACCCGTTCAACGGAACACTTTACTCCCCGTCTGACCCGTTCAACGGAACACTTTACTCCCCGTCTGACCCGTTCAACAACACATTTTACTCCCCGTCTGACCCGTTCAACGAAACACTTTACTCCCCGTCTGACCCGTTCAACGGAACACTTTACTCCCCGTCTGACCCGTTCAACAACACATTTTACTCCCCGTCTGACCCGTTCAACGGAACACTTTACTCCCCGTCTGACCCGTTCAACAACACATTTTACTCCCCGTCTGACCCGTTCAACGGAACACTTTACTCCCCGTCTGACCCGTTCAACAACACATTTTACTCCCCGTCTGACCCGTTCAACGGAACACTTTACTCCCCGTCTGACCCGTTCAACGGAACACTTTACTCCCCGTCTGACCCGTTCAACGGAACACTTTACTCCCCGTCTGACCCGTTCAACAACACATTTTACTCCCCGTCTGACCCGTTCAACGAAACACTTTACTCCCCGTCTGACCCGTTCAACGGAACACTTTTCTCCCCGTCTGACCCGTTCAACGAAACACTTTACTCCCCGTCTGACCCGTTCAACGGAACACTTTACTCCCCGTCTGACCCGTTCAACGGAACACTTTACTCCCCGTTTGACCCGTTCAACGAAACACTTTACTCCCCGTCTGACCCGTTCAACGAAACACTTTACTCCCCGTCTGACCCGTTCAACGGAACACTTTACTCCCCGTCTGACCCGTTCAACGGAACACTTTTCTCCCCGTCTGACCCGTTCAACGGAACACTTTTCTCCCCGTCTGACCCGTTCAACGGAACACTTTTCTCCCCGTCTGCCCGTTCAACGAAACACTTTACTCCCCGTCTGACCCGTTCAACGGAACACTTTACTCCCCGTCTGACCCGTTCAACGGAACACTTTACTCCCCGTCTGACCCGTTCAACAACACATTTTACTCCCCGTCTGACCCGTTCAACGGAAACTTTACTCCCCGTCTGCCCGTTCAACGGAACACTTTATTCCCCGTCTGACCCGTTCAACGGAACACTTTACTCCCCGTCTGACACGATTACTTAATGAGAAATACAGCCCGCTGCAATTAATGCATGAAGGCTATCTATGTACGCAATTAATGCACGAATGCTATCTGTGTACGCAATTAATGCATGAAGGCTATCTGTGTACGCAATTAATGCACGAATGCTATCTGTGTACGCAATTAATGCATGAAGGCTATCTGTGTACGCAATTAATGCACGAATGCTATCTGTGTACGCAATTAATGCATGAAGGCTATCTGTGTACGCAATTAATGCACGAATGCTATCTGTGTACGCAATTAATGCATGAAGGCTATCTGTTCACGCAATTAATGCATGAAGGCTATCTGTGTACGCAATTAATGCATGAAGGCTATCTGTGTACGCAATTAATGCATGAAGGCTATCCGTGCACGCAATTAATGCACGAAGGCTATCCGTGTACGCAATTAATGCATGAAGGCTATCCGTGCACGCAATTAATGCATGAAGGCTATCTGTGTACGCAATTAATGCATGAAGGCTATCCGTGCACGCAATTAATGCATGAAGGCTATCTGTGTACGCAATTAATGCATGAAGGCTATCCGTGTACGCAATTAATGCACGAAGGCTATCCGTGTACGCAATTAATGCATGAAGGCTATCCGTTCACGCAATTAATGCATGAAGGCTATCTGTGTACGCAATTAATGCATGAAGGCTATCTGTGTACGCAATTAATGCATGAAGGCTATCCGTGTACGCAATTAATGCATGAAGGCTATCCGTGCACGCAATTAATGCATGAAGGCTATCCGTGTACGCAATTAATGCATGAAGGCTATCCGTGTACGCAATTAATGCACGAAGGCTATCCGTGTCACGCAATTAATGCATGAAGGCTATCCGTTCACGCAATTAATGCATGAAGGCTATCTGTGTACGCAATTAATGCATGAAGGCTATCTGTGTACGCAATTAATGCATGAAGGCTATCTGTGTACGCAATTAATGCATGAAGGCTATCTGTGTACCAATTAGCATGAAGGCTATCGTGTCACGCAATTAATGCAGAAGGCTATCCGTGTACGCATTAATGCAGAAGGCTATCGTGTACGCAATTAATGCATGAAGGCTATCCGTGTACGCAATTAATGCATGAAGGCTATCTGTGTACGCAATTAATGCATGAAGGCTATCTGTGTACGCAATTAATGCACGAAGGCTATCTGTGTACGCAATTAATGCATGAAGGCTATCTGTGTACGCAATTAATGCATGAAGGCTATCTGTGTACGCAATTAATGCATGAAGGCTATCTGTGTACGCAATTAATGCACGAAGGCTATCCGTGTACGCAATTAATGCATGAAGGCTATCGTGTACGCAATTAATGCATGAAGGCTATCTGTGTACGCAATTAATGCATGAAGGCTATCTGTGTACGCAATTAATGCATGAAGGCTATCTGTGTACGCAATTAATGCATGAAGGCTATCTGTGTACGCAATTAATGCATGAAGGCTACCCTGTGTACGCAATTAATGCATGAAGGCTATCTGTGTACGCAATTAATGCATGAAGGCTACCCTGTGTACGCAATTAATGCATGAAGGCTATCTGTGTACGCAATTAATGCATGAAGGCTATCCGTGTACGCAATTAATGCATGAAGGCTATCTGTGTACGCAATTAATGCATGAAGGCTATCTGTGTACGCAATTAATGCATGAAGGCTATCTGTGTACGCAATTAATGCATGAAGGCTATCCTGTGTACGCAATTAATGCATGAAGGCTATCTGTGTACGCAATTAATGCATGAAGGCTATCCGTGTACGCAATTAATGCACGAAGGCTATCCGTGTACGCAATTAATGCATGAAGGCTATCCGTTACGCAATTAATGCATGAAGGCTATCTGTGTACGCAATTAATGCATGAAGGCTATCTGTGTACGCAATTAATGCATGAAGGCTATCCGTGCACGCAATTAATGCATGAAGGCTATCTGTGTACGCAATTAATGCATGAAGGCTATCTGTGTACGCAATTAATGCATGAAGGCTATCTGTGTACGCAATTAATGCATGAAGGCTATCCGTGTACGCAATTAATGCATGAAGGCTATCCGTGCACGCAATTAATGCATGAAGGCTATCCGTGTACGCAATTAATGCATGAAGGCTATCTGTGTACGCAATTAATGCATGAAGGCTATCTGTGTACGCAATTAATGCACGAAGGCTACCCTGTGTACGCAATTAATGCATGAAGGCTATCCGTGTACGCAATTAATGCATGAAGGCTATCTGTGTACGCAATTAATGCATGAAGGCTATCTGTGTACGCAATTAATGCATGAAGGCTACCCTGTGTACGCAATTAATGCAGAAGGCTATCTGTGTACGCAATTAATGCATGAAGGCTATCCGTGTACGCAATTAATGCATGAAGGCTATCTGTGTACGCAATTAATGCATGAAGGCTATCTGTGTACGCAATTAATGCATGAAGGCTATCTGTGTACGCAATTAATGCATGAAGGCTATCCGTGCACGCAATTAATGCACGAAGGCTATCCGTGCACGCAATTAATGCATGAAGGCTATCCGTGCACGCAATTAATGCATGAAGGCTATCTGTGTACGCAATTAATGCATGAAGGCTATCTGTGTACGCAATTAATGCACGAAGGCTATCCGTGTACGCAATTAATGCATGAAGGCTATCCGTGTACGCAATTAATGCATGAAGGCTATCCGTGCACGCAATTAATGCATGAAGGCTATCTGTGTACGCAATTAATGCATGAAGGCTATCTGTGTACGCAATTAATGCATGAAGGCTATCTGTGTACGCAATTAATGCATGAAGGCTATCTGTGTACGCAATTAATGCATGAAGGCTATCTGTGTACGCAATTAATGCATGAAGGCTATCTGTGTACGCAATTAATGCATGAAGGCTATCTGTGTACGCAATTAATGCATGAAGGCTATCTGTGTACGCAATTAATGCAGAAGGCTATCTGTGTACGCAATTAATGCATGAAGGCTATCTGTGTACGCAATTAATGCATGAAGGCTATCTGTGTACGCAATTAATGCATGAAGGCTACCCTGTGCACGCAATTAATGCATGAAGGCTATCTGTGTACGCAATTAATGCATGAAGGCTATCGTGTACGCAATTAATGCATGAAGGCTATCTGTGTACGCAATTAATGCATGAAGGCTATCCGTGTACGCAATTAATGCATGAAGGCTATCTGTGTACGCAATTAATGCATGAAGGCTATCTGTGTACGCAATTAATGCATGAAGGCTATCTGTGTACGCAATTAATGCATGAAGGCTATCCGTGTACGCAATTAATGCACGAAGGCTATCCGTGCACGCAATTAATGCATGAAGGCTATCTGTGTACGCAATTAATGCATGAAGGCTATCCGTGTACAAGTTCCCACCACGTTCAACAGCCAGGTACTAGTGTATACAGGTGAGTGAAGTGGCGTGACTTGGGGTGAACGAACTAGGGAACTGTTCGACACAGCAGCACAAGATACGACCGAAGTTCTCTCGACCGAGAGTACGACGCTGTCACTGCAATACCGCGTTCCACATATATAGTTCCTAAGATGGACATGGAAAACCAAAGAACATCAATTTCCATTGGAAATTGTTGTCAGCGCCCATCCCAGGATGTAGCCGTTGGGTTCAGGGAGACACCTTTAGAAGCAGTACGAATCAAAGCACGTTGCTATGCCATATGGTGAAATGCTTGCGCTATCGTCCATACATGTTTCTAGGTCCGCGTCTAATGTACTACTGTGCATAGCTATCCGAGACAAAGAACAAGTCTGTACATAAGCAATCTAGACGTGCTCGTTGTCACCTTCAACACTTACTTGGCTTGTCCGGCTCAGGCGACGGCGTCAAGTCCGGCAACTGAAAGGCCATGACGACATGAGGCGCGACGAGTGCGACACACAGGACTCGAAGGAGCCGGGCCACCGCTGACGTCTCCATCCTCTCCACCCGCCACTTGTGAATGCCGAGTGCGAGTGGGCGACGTCTTTAAAGCCGAGCGAGCGACATCAATCTACCCGCCACAGGCGGTCTTTGTGGTGCTCACGCAAACGTTTAACCTTTTGACGAAGAAAACTGCAGTAAACCAAATACATGTGTTATTTATTAAAAACAAAATAAATCTTTCTTTGCAAGAACTTGTGATTCGAGGAATGTTTAACAACTCGTCGCTCTCGCTGGTGCATAGCAGCACAGCAGGCCACCATTGTAACGGAGGACAGCGTGCCGCGATCTACAGTTGCAGAGCTTATGGAAGGACCATTTGACGCGATCTACAGTTGCAGAGTGTATGGAAGGACCACTTGCTGCGATCTACAGTTGCAGAGTTTATGGAAGGACCACTTGCTGCGATCTACAGTTGCAGAGTTTATGGAAGGACCACTTTTACGCGATCTACAGTTGCAGAGTTTATGGAAGGACCACTTGCTGCGATCTACAGTTGCAGAGTTTATGGAAGGACCACTTTGCGCGATCTACAGTTGCAGAGTTTATGGAAGGACCACTTGCTGCGATCTACAGTTGCAGAGTTTATGGAAGGACCACTTGCGCGATCTACGTTGCGGTGGAAGACAATTAATTGTTTATGGAAGGCTGCATTGAACGCAACATTACGAAGCAAGCCTACTTTATTTATAACACGGAACTATGCATACTGTTACCTCTTTTGTCCTACTAACACATGTGTCCGACTACGAAACCACACAGCGATATACGAGAAGAAACGTGTCGTCTACAGTAGGCATACTTGTCAACAGGAGACCTAGCTCCACGTACAGTTGAAACCAGTGGCGAAGCCAAGATTTTGCATTGCAGCGGTCCATCCCGCATCTAGCAAGTGATAATTATGATATACATTATCATATATATATATATATATATAAGATATTATACTATATATATTAATATAAATAATAATAATAGTTTATTTCACTTCTGGGCAATCAAAAAGATTGAAATGAGTACATAAAACATGCAAAGTATATTTGTTAAAATACATTAAATAATATATATTTAAGACATTAGCGTAAATTAAATTATACTGTAGAGAATATAGATATGTACATACAACTTTAAAATTAAGACATTAAAACATATTTTATGTAAAAGTTACCCTAAGTCATGTATTTGACTACACTTATTAAAAAATTATAAATAGTTTAAAACATTAAAATAAATAGATCTAAACAATAAATTAAGGCTTTACAATATTTTACACATATCCATATCAGCATGCACGAAAGTTTTTTAAGAGTCAGTGAGTTCTTTTGGTTGAACAGACACCAGTTAATGAAACAGTTTTGGTCCTGTTGGTTTTTACTTGGGAAAGGAGTACGAGGGATCTTTATTAGGTTGTGGTCCTTGGTTTTGGGTAGTAGTTTAGCAGTTTGGTCCCTTTTCGATTTTGGAAGAAATGTTAATAATCGCACGTCTTTGTTTCGAGAAGCCGTGCTTTCCAAATTTCGAAAAGGGGATTTCGGGTATATGATGTTCATAGCACGTCTTTGTACACGCTCCATATTTTGGGTTTTTTAAATTATATATATATATATATAAAATATAAAAAAAATATATATATATATATATATATATATATATAAAAATATATATATATATATATATATATATTTTTTTTTTTTTTTGACCAATGTAGTTGTCAGTTCTAAAAAAATATTATAGAAGCGGGATGTCAACATGTTAGTCCCGTCTAAATTTGGGGACGTAAACGCCATTGTGGACAAGAAGACAAGCAAGGCATGACCATCCTCGGTGCCAACATAGACAAGTCGCCTTGGTAAAAAGTTTAATGGAACCCCCCAATCAAAAATTAGAAACCGTCAAGTTAAAAAACAATGTTTAGAACAAAAATCCCCTTATATTTACCCATAAAAGGTTTTTCACTTTTTAAAAAGGACTTTGGTTCCCAAAAGTCCAAATGCCCCTTTTAAATAAGCCTCTCATAATTATTGCAGTACTTGTTTATTGCTCTTTCCGGGTAACCGTACCAGGCTTCTAAAATCTCAAAATTGCTGCCAAGATCATTGGTTTTCCCTACACCAATGCTGCCCCAAAATGATCACCTGCAATCTTGAAGAAAGCTCGTGCTGTCGTGCGAGTCGACCCCCCCCTTTTTAAATTTTTTATTTTTCCCTTAAAAAAACCAAAATTTTAAACGGTTTAACCAAGGAGTTTTTGTGTGGCAATTAAATTTTAATTTGTTTTTTGTGCAACTTTTTCTTTTTTTTGGTGGATATGAGTGTAAAAAATATCCTTTTTTAAGGAAATTAAAGGGAAATTTAATATATTTTCCACACTGGATAGGGGGTCATACAACTAACCCAATTTAAAAACATAATTCCCGGTATATAGTTTTTAAAAAGAAGGGTTTTTGGGGTCTCCATCAGTCTAAGGCGTCCCTGTCACTACTAGAACTAGAGGAAGACGGGGTGTTGTTGGTGTCTCCATCAGTCTAAGGCGTCCCTGTCACTACTAGAACTAGAGAAAAACGGGGTGTTGTTGGTGTCTCCATCAGTCTAAGGCGTCCCTGTCACTACTAGAACTAGAAAAAGACGGGGTGTTGTTGGTGCTCCATCAGTCTAAGGCGTCCCTGTCACTACTAGAACTAGAGGAAGACGGGGTGTTGTTGGTGTTCCATCAGTCTAAGGCGTCCCTGTCACTACTAGAACTAGAGAAAAACGGGGTGTTGTTGGTGTCTCCACAGTCTAAAGGGGTCCCTGTCACTACTAGAACTAGAAAAAGACGGGGTGTTGTTGGTGTCTCCATCAGTCTAAGGCGTCCCTGTCACTACTAGAACTAGAGGGAAAACGGGGTGTTGTTGGTGTCTCCATCAGTCTAAGGCGTCCCTGTCACTACTAGAACTAGAGAAAAACGGGGTGTTGTTGGTGTCTCCATCAGTCTAAGGCGTCCCTGTCACTACTAGAACTAGAGGAAGACGGGGTGTTGTTGGTGTCTCCATCAGTCAAGGCGTCCCTGTCACTACTAGAACTAGAGGAAGACGGGGTGTTGTTGGTGTCTCCATCATCTAAGGCGTCCCTGTCACTACTAGAACTAGAGGAAGACGGGGTGTTGTTGGTGTCTCAATCTAGGGCCCCCGATATAGAACTAGAGGAAACGGGGGTTGTTGGGTCTCTATCAGTCTAAGGGGCCCTGTCACTACTAGAACTAGAGGAAGACGGGGTGTTGTTGGTGCTCCATGTCTAAGGCGTCCCTGTCACTACTAGAACTAGAAGAAGACGGGGTGTTGTTGGTGCTCCATCAGTCTAAGGCGTCCCTGACTACTAGAACTAGAAGAAGACGGGGTGTTGTTGGTGCCCCCATCAGTCTAAGGCGTCCCTGTCACTACTAGAACTAGAGGGAAAACGGGGTGTTGTTGGTGCTCCATCAGTCTAAGGCGTCCCTGTCACTACTAGAACTAGAGGAAGACGGGGTGTTGTTGGTGTCTCCATCAGTCTAAGGCGTCCCTGTCACTACTAGAACTAGAGGAAGACGGGGTGTTGTTGGTGTCTCCATCAGTCTAAGGCGTCCCTGTCACTACTAGAACTAGAGGAAGACGGGGTGTTGTTGGTGTCTCCATCAGTCTAAGGCGTCCCTGTCACTACTAGAACTAGAGGAAGACGGGGTGTTGTTGGTGTCTCCATCAGTCTAAGGCGTCCCTGTCACTACTAGAACTAGAGAAAGACGGGTGTTGTTGGTGTCTCCATCAGTCTAAGGCGTCCCTGTCACTACTAGAACTAGAGGAAGACGGGGTGTTGTTGGTGTCTCCATCAGTCAAGGGCCCCTTTACTACTAGAACAGAGAAAAACGGGGTTTGTTGGGTTCCATCAGTCAAGGCGCCCTGCACTACTAGAACAGAAGAAGACGGGGGGTTGTTGGTGTCTCCATCAGTCTAAGGCGTCCCTGTCACTACTAGAACTAGAGGAAGACGGGTGTTGTTGGTGTCTCCATCAGTCTAAGGCGTCCCTGTCACTACTAGAACTAGAGAAAAACGGGGTGTTGTTGGTGTCTCCATCAGTCTAAGGCGTCCCTGTCACTACTAGAACTAGAGGAAGACGGGGTGTTGTTGGTGTCTCCATCAGTCTAAGGCGTCCCTGTCACTACTAGAACTAGAGGAAGACGGGGTGTTGTTTGGGGTTCCATCATCTAAGGCGTCCCTGTCACTACTAGAACTAGAGGAAGACGGGGTGTTGTTGGTGTCTCCATCAGTCTAAAGGGGTCCCTGTCACTACTAGAACTAGAGGAAGACGGGGTGTTGTTGGTGTTCATCAGTCTAAGGCGTCCCTGTCACTACTAGAACTAGAAGAAGACGGGGGGTTTTTGGTGTCTATCAGTCAAGGCGTCCCCCACTACTAGAACTAGAAAAGACGGGGTGTTGTTTTCCATCAGCTAAGGGGCCCGTACTACTAGAACTAGAGGAAGACGGGGTGTTGTTGGTGTCTCCTCAGTCTAAGGCGTCCCTGTCACTACTAGAACTAGAGGAAGACGGGGTTTTTTGGTGTTTCCATCAGTCTAACCCCCGTCACTACTGCTAGAAAGACGGGGGTTTTTGGTGCTCCATCAGTCTAAGGGTCCCCGTCACTACTAGAACTAAAAGACGGGGGGTTTTTTGGTGTTCCATCGTCAAGGCGTCCCCGTCACTACTAGAACTAGAGGAAGACGGGGTGTTGTTGGTGTCTCCATCAGTCTAAGGCGTCCCTGTCACTACTAGAACTAGAAAAAGACGGGGTGTTGTTGGTGCCCCCATCAGTCTAAGGCGTCCCTGTCACTACTAGAACTAGAGGAAGACGGGGGTTGTTGGTGTTCCATCAGTCAAGGCGTCCCTGTACATAGAACTAGAGGAAGAGGGGGTTTTTGGGCTCCACAGTCTAAGGCGTCCCCACTACTAGAATGAGGAAGACGGGGGGTTGTTGGGTCTCCATCATCAAGGGTCCCTGTCACTACTAGAACAGAGGGAAAACGGGGGTTTTTTGGGGTTTCCCTCAGTCTAAGGGGCCCCGTCACCAAACTAGAAAGAGGGGTGTTGTTTGGGGTCTCCATCAGAACGTCCCTGTCACTACTAGAACTAGAGGAAGACGGGGTGTTGTTGGTGTTCCATCAGTCTAAGGCGTCCCTGTCACTACTAGAACTAGAGGAAGACGGGGTGTTGTTGGTGTCTCCATCATCTAAGGCGTCCCTGTCACTACAAAAACTAGAGGAAGACGGGGTGTTGTTGGTGTCTCCATCAGTCTAAAGGGGTCCCTGTCACTACTAGAACTAGAAGAAGACGGGGTGTTGTTGGTGTCTCCATCAGTCTAAGGCGTCCCTGTCACTACTAGAACTAGAGAAAAACGGGGTGTTGTTGTGTCTCCATCAGTCTAAGGCGTCCCTGTCACTCTAGAACTAGAGGGAAAACGGGGTGTTGTTGGTGTCTCCATCAGTCTAAGGCGTCCCTGTCACTACTAGAACTAGAAGAAGACGGGGTGTTGTTGGTGTCTCCATCATCTAAGGCGTCCCTGTCACTACTAGAACTAGAGGAAGACGGGTGTTGTTGTGTCTCCATCAGTCTAAGGCGTCCCTGTCACTACTAGAACTAGAGAAAAACGGGGTGTTGTTGGTGTCTCCATCATCTAAGGCGTCCCTGTCACTACTAGAACTAGAGGAAGACGGGGTGTTGTTGGTTTGTCTAAGGCGTCCCTGTCACTACTAGAACTAGAAGAAGACGGGGTGTTGTTGGTGTCTCCATCAGTCTAAGGCGTCCCTGTCACTACTAGAACTAGAAAAAGACGGGGTGTTGTTGGTGCCTCCATCAGTCTAAGGCGTCCCTGTCACTACTAGAACTAGAGGAAGACGGGGTGTTGTTGGTGTCTCCATCAGTCTAAGGCGTCCCTGTCACTACTAGAACTAGAGGAAGACGGGGTGTTGTTGGTGTCTCCATCAGTCTAAGGCGTCCCTGTCACTACTAGAACTAGAGGAAGACGGGGTGTTGTTGGTGTCTCCATCAGTCTAAGGCGTCCCTGTCACTCAGAACTAGAGGAAGACGGGGTGTTGTTGGTGTCTCCATCAGTCTAAGGCGTCCCTGTCACTCTAGAACTAGAGGGAAAACGGGGTGTTGTTGGTGTCTCATCAGTCTAGGCGTCCCTGTCACTACTAGAACTAGAAGAAGACGGGGTGTTGTTGGTGTCTCCATCAGTCTAAAGGGGTCCCTGTCACTACTAGAACTAGAAAAAGACGGGGTGTTGTTGGTGTCTCCATAATCTAAGGCGTCCCTGTCACTACTAGAACTAGAGGAAGACGGGGTGTTGTTGGTGTCTCCATAGTCTAAGGCGTCCCTGTCACTACTAGAACTAGAGGAAGACGGGGTGTTGTTGGTGTTCCATCAGTCTAAGGCGTCCCTGTCACTACTAGAACTAGAGGAAGACGGGGTGTTGTTGGTGTCTCATCAGTCTAAGGCGTCCCTGTCACTACTAGAACTAGAGGGAAAACGGGGTGTTGTTGGTGTCTCATCAGTCTAAGGCGTCCCTGTCATACTAGAACTAGAGGGAAAAGGGGGGTTGTTGGTGCTCCATCAGTCTAAGGCGTCCCTGTCACTACTAGAACTAGAGGAAGACGGGGTGTTGTTGGTGTCTCCATCAGTCTAAGGCGTCCCTGTCACTACTAGAACTAGAGGAAGACGGGGTGTTGTTGGTGTTCCTCAGTCTAAGGCGTCCCTGTCACTACTAGAACTAGAGGAAGACGGGGTGTTGTTGGTGTCTCCATCAGTCTAAGGCGTCCCTGTCATCTAGAACTAGAGGAAGACGGGGTGTTGTTGGTGCTCCATCAGTCTAAGGCGTCCCTGTCACTCTAGAACTAGAGGAAGGCGGGGTGTTGTTGGTGTCTCCATCAGTTAAGGCGTCCCTGTCACTACTAGAACTAGAGGAAGACGGGGTGTTGTTGGTGTCTCATCAGTCTAAAGGGGTCCCTGTCACTACTAGAACTAGAGGAAGACGGGTGTTGTTGGTGTTCCATCAGTCTAAGGCGTCCCTGTCACTACTAGAACTAGAGGAAGACGGGGTGTTGTTGGTGTCTCCATCAGTCTAAGGCGTCCCTGTCACTACTAGAACTAGAGGAAGACGGGTGTTGTTGTGTCTCCATCAGTCTAAGGCGTCCCTGTCACTCTAGAACTAGAGGAAGACGGGGTGTTGTTGGTGTCTCCATCAGTCTAAGGCGTCCCTGTCACTACTAGAACTAGAGGGAAAACGGGGTGTTGTTGGTGTTCCATCAGTCTAAGGCGTCCCTGTCACTACAGAACTAGAGGAAGACGGGGTGTTGTTGGTGTCTCCATCAGTCTAAGGCGTCCCTGTCATACTAGAACTAGAGGAAGACGGGGTGTTGTTGGTGTTCCATCAGTCTAAGGCGTCCCTGTCACTACTAGAACTAGAGGAAGGCGGGGTGTTGTTGGTGTCTCCATCAGTCTAAGGCGTCCCTGTCACTACTAGAACTAGAGGAAGACGGGGTGTTGTTGGTGTCTCCATCAGTCTAAGGCGTCCCTGTCACTACTAGAACTAGAGGAAGACGGGGTGTTGTTGGTGTCTCCATCAGTCTAAGGCGTCCCTGTCACTACTAGAACTAGAGGAAGACGGGGTGTTGTTGGTGTCTCCATCAGTCTAAGGCGTCCCTGTCACTACTAGAACTAGAGGAAGACGGGGTGTTGTTGGTGTCTCCATCAGTCTAAGGCGTCCCTGTCACTACTAGAACTAGAGGAAGGCGGGGTGTTGTTGGTGTCTCCATCAGTATAAGGCGTCCCTGTCACTACTAGAACTAGAGGAAGACGGGGTGTTGTTGGTGTCTCCATCAGTCTAAGGCGTCCCTGTCACTACTAGAACTAGAGGAAGACGGGGTGTTGTTGGTGTCTCCATCAGTCTAAGGCGTCCCTGTCACTACTAGAACTAGAGGAAGACGGGGTGTTGTTTGTGTCTCCATCAGTCTAAGGCGTCCCTGTCACTACTAGAACTAGAGGAAGACGGGGTGTTGTTGGTGTCTCCATCAGTCTAAGGCGTCCCTGTCACTACTAGAACTAGAGGAAGACGGGGTGTTGTTGGTGTCTCCATCAGTCTAAGGCGTCCCTGTCACTACTAGAACTAGAGGAAGACGGGGTGTTGTTGGTGTCTCCATCAGTCTAAGGCGTCCCTGTCACTACAAGAACTAGAGGAAGACGGGGTGTTGTTGGTGTCTCCATCAGTCTAAGGCGTCCCTGTCACTACAAGAACTAGAGGAAGACGGGGTATTGTTGGTGTCTCCATCAGTCTAAGGCGTCCCTGTCACTACTAGAACTAGAAGAAGACGGGGTGTTGTTGGTGTCTCCATCAGTCTAAGGCGTCCCTGTCACTACTAGAACTAGAGAAAGACGGGGTGTTGTTGGTGTCTCCATCAGTCTAAGGCGTCCCTGTCACTACTAGAACTAGAGGAAGACGGGGTGTTGTTGGTGTCTCCATCAGTCTAAGGCGTCCCTGTCACTACTAGAACTAGAGGAAGACGGGGTGTTGTTGGTGTCTCCATCAGTCTAAGGCGTCCCTGTCACTACTAGAACTAGAGGAAGACGGGGTGTTGTTGGTGTCTCCATCAGTCTAAGGCGTCCCTGTCACTACTAGAACTAGAGGAAGACGGGGTGTTGTTGGTGTCTCCATCAGTCTAAGGCGTCCCTGTCACTACTAGAACTAGAAGAAGACGGGGTGTTGTTGGTGTCTCTATCAGTCTAAGGCGTCCCTGTCACTACTAGAACTAGAAGAAGACGGGGTGTTGTTGGTGTCTCTATCAGTCTAAGGCGTCCCTGTCACTACTAGAACTAGAAGAAGACGGGGTGTTGTTGGTGCCTCCATCAGTCTAAGGCGTCATAGTCCATCTGAATGATGACGATTTTGGCAGCAAAACTATTTTTAATAAAAATAAACACGCATTTTTGCCCCATACTTTATTCGCTCCACAACGAACAACGGAAATAAACACTGGCTGGTGCTAATCATTATCGTTTAGATAATGAGTTTTACTACAGTAGAATCAAGCAATTATGAAGCTTAAAACATGGTGAGTTTTCAACAAATAACACAAAACACATATTACAGTTTCATCTTAAAAACTGTTACAAATATAGTCTTACAAATTATCCTTTCATTAACGTCTAACTAGTTTCGAATAATTATGATCAAACGATGCATAATTATAATATAATATTATTAACTATTTATGTTAGTATAATCCTTCATTCGCTTTCCAACGAAAACATCCATCATAACTAAAAAAAGCTACACTAAAGAAACGACTCACTAGTTCAGCGTCCGTACACACAGATGGTTGTACATTATCATAATCTATACATCGAACTTAATACGTTATTTCGGCTTTTCGGCTTATCCTGCATACAAGTCATCCATCGACCATCGTCTCAATCACTAAAGGATCCAGCTTATCCAGACGGCGTCCAGACCGGAGCCAATCCGGTCGGCCGGAGATGTTGCTCCCTTGAACCGGTTGATGATCCGGTTCAGTCCGAAGAAGAGAGTTCTCAGACCGAAGGCCCGTTTCTTTATGGTCACCTCGTACCCATTGAAGTTGTTTACGTAGATCGAACGACGGGTAATTCTTATGTACAGGTGAGTTTTAATAACATTCTTCTTGTTGATGATATCTTTGCCACCATTCCGCGACACGTCGAAGGCGTACAGGTCACCGTTGTAGCTGTGGATCTCGGCGTCAAACCGTTTCTTCGAGGACCCTACGACGTGTGAGAAAACAACGTCAACAAAGACTACGTTACTTTTGGCATTTCTATAAAGTTTTATGTTGCAAAGTATCAATTGCATCAGCCGTGTTCAATTAGTTCCATGGTTTATGCACTGCAACACAACATTATTATTAAACCTTATTTAATATGACTCGCTATGATATTCTAATTTTTAGCATGAATAGAATGGTGCATGGTACTATTGATACTTTCAAAGAAACAACGTACTTACGTGTTCATTTTATCATTCACCATTTACTGTCTACGTACCGTCCCATTTACCCCAGCCACCACCCCTCCCGTACTGTCTACGTACCGTCCCATTTACCCCAGCCACCACTCCTCCCGTACTGTCTACGTACCGTCCCATTTACCCCAGCCACCACCCCTCCCGTACTGTCTACGTACCGTCCCATTTACCCCAGCCACCACCCCTCCCGTACTGTCTACGTACCGTCCCATTTACCCCAGCCACCACTCCTCCCGTACTGTCTACGTACCGTCCCATTTACCCCAGCCACCACCCCTCCCGTACTGTCTACGTACCGTCCCATTTACCCCAGCCACCACTCCTCCCGTACTGTCTACGTACCGTCCCATTTACCCCAGCCACCACTCCTCCCGTACTGTCTACGTACCGTCCCATTTACCCCAGCCACCACCCCTCTCTTACTGGCTACGTACCGTCCCATTTACCCCAGCCACCTCCCCTCTCTTACTGTCTACGTACCGTCCCATTTACCCCAGCCACCACTCCTCCCGTACTGTCTACGTACCGTCCCATTTACCCCAGCCATCACTCCGCCCGTACTGTCTACGTACCGTCCCATTTACCCCAGCCACCACACTCCCGTACTGTCTACGTACCGTCCCATTTACCCCAGCCATCACTCCTCCCGTACTGTCTACGTACCGTCCCATTTACCCCAGCCACACTCCTCCCGTACTGTCTACGTACCGTCCCATTTACCCCAGCCATCACTCCTCCCGTACTGTCTACGTACCGTCCCATTTACCCCAGCCACCCCTCCTCCCGTACTGTCTACGTACCGTCCCATTTACCCCAGCCACCCCTCCTCCCGTACTGTCTATGTACCGTCCCATTTACCCCAGCCACCACTCCTCCCGTACTGTCTACGTACCGTCCCATTTACCCCAGCCATCACTCCTCCCGTACTGTCTACGTACCGTCCCATTTACCCCAGCCACCACTCCTCCCGTACTGTCTACGTACCGTCCCATTTACCCCAGCCATCACTCCTACCGTACTGTCTACGTACCGTCCCATTTACCCCAGCCATCACTCCTCCCGTACTGTCTACGTACCGTCCCATTTACCCCAGCCATCACTCCTCCCGTACTGTTTACGTACCGTCCCATTTACCCCAGCCATCACTCCTCCCGTACTGTTTACGTACCGTCCCATTTACCCCAGCCATCACTCCTCCCGTACTGTTTACGTACCGTCCCATTTACCCCAGCCATCACTCCTCCCGTACTGTCTACGTACCGTCCCATTTACCCCAGCCACCACTCCTCCCGTACTGTCTACGTACCGTCCCATTTACCCCAGCCATCACTCCTCCCGTACTGTCTACGTACCGTCCCATTTACCCCAGCCATCACTCCTCCCGTACTGTCTACGTACCGTCCCATTTACCCCAGCCACCACTCCTCCCGTACTGTCTACGTACCGTCCCATTTACCCCAGCCACCACTCCTCCCGTACTGTCTACGTACCGTCCCATTTACCCCAGCCACCACTCCTCCCGTACTGTCTACGTACCGTCCCATTTACCCCAGCCACCACTCCTCCCGTACTGTCTACGTACCGTCCCATTTACCCCAGCCATCACTCCTCCCGTACTGTCTACGTACCGTCCCATTTACCCCAGCCACCACTCCTCCCGTACTGTCTACGTACCGTCCCATTTACCCCAGCCACCACTCCTCCCGTACTGTCTACGTACCGTCCCATTTACCCCAGCCATCACTCCTCCCGTACTGTCTACGTACCGTCCCATTTACCCCAGCCACCACTCCTCCCGTACTGTCTACGTACCGTCCCATTTACCCAGCCACCACTCCTCCCGTACTGTCTACGTACCGTCCCATTTACCCCAGCCACCACTCCTCCCGTACTGTCTACGTACCGTCCCATTTACCACAGCCACCACCCCTCCCGTACTGTATACGTACCGTCCCATTTACCCCAGCCATCACTTCTCCCATACTGGCTACGTACCGTCCCATTTACCCCAGCCATCACTCCTCCCGTACTGTCTACGTACCGTCCCATTTACCCCAGCCATCACTCCTCCCGTACTGTCTACGTACCGTCCCATTTACCCCAGCCATCACTCCTCCCGTACTGTCTACGTACCGTCCCATTTACCCCAGCCATCACTCCTCCCGTACTGTCTACGTACCGTCCCATTTACCCCAGCCACCACTCCTCCCGTACTGTCTACGTACCGTCCCATTTACCCCAGCCACCACTCCTCCCGTACTGTCTACGTACCGTCCCATTTACCACAGCCACCACCCCTCCCGTACTGTATACGTACCGTCCCATTTACCCCAGCCATCACTCCTCCCGTACTGTCTACGTACCGTCCCATTTACCCCAGCCACCACTCCTCCCGTACTGTCTACGTACCGTCCCATTTACCCCAGCCATCACTCCTCCCGTACTGTTTACGTACCGTCCCATTTACCTCAGCCACCACTCCTCCCGTACTGTATACGTACCGTCCCATTTACCCCAGCCATCACTCCTCCCGTACTGTCTACGTACCGTCCCATTTACCCCAGCCATCACTCCTCCCGTACTGTCTACGTACCGTCCCATTTACCCCAGCCATCACTCCTACCGTACTGTCTACGTACCGTCCCATTTACCCGAGCCATCACTCCTACCGTACTGTCTACGTACCGTCCCATTTACCCCAGCCATCACTCCTACCGTACTGTCTACGTACCGTCCCATTTACCCCAGCCATCACTTCTTCCATACTGTCTACGTACCGTCACATTTACCCCAGCCATCACTCCTCCCGTACTGTTTACGTACCGTCACATTTACCCCAGCCATCACTCCTCTCGTACTGTCTACGTACCGTCCCATTTACCCCAGCCATCACTCCTCCCGTACTGTCTACGTACCGTCCCATTTACCCCAGCCATCACTCCTCTCGTACTGTCTACGTACCGTCCCATTTACCCCAGCCACCACTCCTCCCGTACTGTCTACGTACCGTCACATTTACCCCAGCCATCACTCCTCCCGTACTGTCTACGTACCGTCCCATTTACCCCAGCCATCACTCCTCCCTACTGTCTACGTACCGTCCCATTTACCCCAGCCATCACTCCTCCCGTACTGTCTACGTACCGTCCCATTTACCCCAGCCACCACCCCTCTCTTACTGTCTACGTACCGTCCCATTTACCCCAGCCATCACTCCTCTCTTACTGTCTACGTACCGTCCCATTTACCCCAGCCATCACTCCTCTCTTACTGTCTACGTACCGTCCCATTTACCCCAGCCATCACTCCTCTCTTACTGTCTACGTACCGTCCCATTTACCCCAGCCATCACTCCTCCCTTACTGTCTACGTACCGTCCCATTTACCCCAGCCACCACCCTCTCTTACTGTCTACGTACCGTCCCATTTACCCCAGCCATCACTCCTCTCTTACTGTCTACGTACCGTCCCATTTACCCCAGCCACCACCCTCTCTTACTGTCTACGTACCGTCCCATTTACCCCAGCCATCACCCCTCATACTGTCTACGTACCGTCCCATTTACCCCAGCCATCACTCCTCTCTTACTGTCTACGTACCGTCCCATTTACCCCAGCCACACCCTCTCTTACTGTCTACGTACCGTCCCATTTACCCCAGCCATCACTCCTCTCCCTTACTGTCTACGTACCGTCCCATTTACCCCAGCCATCACCCCTCTCTTACTGTCTACGTACCGTCCCATTTACCCCAGCCACCACCCTCCCTTACTGTCTACGTACCGTCCCATTTACCCCAGCCATCACTCCTCCCTTACTGTCTACGTACCGTCCCATTTACCCCAGCCACCACCCTCCCGTACTGTCTACGTACCGTCCCATTTACCCCAGCCATCACTCCTCTCATACTGTCTACGTACCGTCCCATTTACCCCAGCCATCACTCCTCTCTTACTGTCTACGTACCGTCCCATTTACCCCAGCCACCACTCCTCTCTTACTGTCTACGTACCGTCCCATTTACCCCAGCCATCACCCCTCCAGTACTGTCTACGTACCGTCCCATTTACCCCAGCCACCACCCCTCTCTTACTGTCTACGTACCGTCCCATTTACCCCAGCCATCACTCCTCTCTTACTGTCTACGTACCGTCCCATTTACCCCAGCCATCACTCCTCTCTTACTGTCTACGTACCGTCCCATTTACCCCAGCCACCACCCCTCTCTTACTGTCTACGTACCGTCCCATTTACCCCAGCCACACCCCTCTCTTACTGTCTACGTACCGTCCCATTTACCCCAGCCACCTCCTCTCTTACTGTCTACGTACCGTCCCATTTACCCCAGCCATCCCCTCTTACTGCTACGTACCGTCCCATTTACCCCAGCCATCACCCTCTCTTACTGTCTACGTACCGTCCCATTTACCCCAGCCACCACCCTCTCTTACTGTCTACGTACCGTCCCATTTACCCCAGCCATCACTCCTCTCTTACTGTCTACGTACCGTCCCATTTACCCCAGCCATCCTCCCTCTCTTACTGCTACGTACCGTCCCATTTACCCCAGCCATCACCCCTCTTACTGTCTACGTACCGTCCCATTTACCCCAGCCATCACTCCTCTCTTACTGTCTACGTACCGTCCCATTTACCCCAGCCACCACCCTTCCTTACTGTCTACGTACCGTCCCATTTACCCCAGCCATCACTCCTCCCATACTGGCTACGTACCGTCCCATTTACCCCAGCCATCACCCCTCCTCTCTTCTGTCTACGTACCGTCCCATTTACCCCAGCCACCACCCCTCCTTACTGTCTACGTACCGTCCCATTTACCCCAGCCATCACCCTCTCTTACTGTCTACGTACCGTCCCATTTACCCCAGCCACCCCCCTCTCTTACTGTCTACGTACCGTCCCATTTACCCCAGCCACCACCCCTCTTACTGTCTACGTACCGTCCCATTTACCCCAGCCACACCCCTCTCTTACTGTCTACGTACCGTCCCATTTACCCCAGCCATCACCCCTCCCTTACTGTCTACGTACCGTCCCATTTACCCCAGCCACCACCCCTCCCTACTGTCTACGTACCGTCCCATTTACCCCAGCCACACCCTCTCTTACTGTCTACGTACCGTCCCATTTACCCCAGCCACCCCCCTCTCTTACTGTCTACGTACCGTCCCATTTACCCCAGCCATCACCCTCTCTTACTGTCTACGTACCGTCCCATTTACCCCAGCCACCCCCCTCTCTTACTGTCTACGTACCGTCCCATTTACCCCAGCCATCACTCCTCTCTTACTGTCTACGTACCGTCCCATTTACCCCAGCCACCCCCTCGTACTGTCTACGTACCGTCCCATTTACCCCAGCCACCCCTCTCTTACTGTCTACGTACCGTCCCATTTACCCCAGCCACCCCCCTCTCTTACTGTCTACGTACCGTCCCATTTACCCCAGCCACCCCCTCTCTTACTGTCTACGTACCGTCCCATTTACCCCAGCCACCACCCCTCCTTACTGTCTACGTACCGTCCCATTTACCCCAGCCACCACCCCTCTCTTACTGGCTACGTACCGTCCCATTTACCCCAGCCATCACCCCTCCTTACTGTCTACGTACCGTCCCATTTACCCCAGCCACCCCCCTCTCTTACTGTCTACGTACCGTCCCATTTACCCCAGCCATCACTCCTCTCTTACTGTCTACGTACCGTCCCATTTACCACACCCCTCTCTACATGCTACGTACCTCCATACCAGCCATCCTCTCAGTACTGGCTACGTACCGTCCCATTTACCCCAGCCACCCCCCTCTCTTATGTCTACGTACCGTCCCATTTACCCCAGCCACTCCTCTTACTGGCTACGTACCGTCCCATTTACCCCAGCCATCCCCTCTCTTACTGGCTACGTACCGTCCCATTTACCCCAGCCACCTCCCCTCTCTTACTGTCTACGTACCGTCCCATTTACCCCGCACCCCCCTTACGCTAGTACCGTCCCATTTAAGCCACCCCCTTACTGTACGTACCTCCCATTTACCCGAGCCATATCCTCAGTAGTTCTGATGTGAAGGTGTACTCACGGATCTGCTAGATCAGGTAAACTGACCTTCGATCCAATCGAGAAGTCTCAATGTGTCACTTACAGGCGAGCTCAAAGGTCCATACAATCAGTATATGTCGTTGCCATATATTATGAATTAGTGTTAATATAGTAAATTTGTAATACATATTGTGGTAATAAACTAAAGACTTGACAATCGGGATGTGAGCTATTTTACAACAAAACGACTATGTTGTCAGCAGCTGTTTTAAACTGTGACAGAACAATTATTTCGTTAACATGCACCTTCTACGCTTGGTAATATGGACCTAAGATTGACGTTCAGTTATAACGAATATGGCTATCCCGACATGTTACACCTATCCTACAGCAACCATGCTTGATTACAATTCATTTGAGCTATCGTGTTGGTTGTGGATTCGAATAACATTGTGATCTTTCTTAAAGGTGTTTCATAACAATACATTAGTAGTAGTTCGGCACATATTGTTGAGTGTAAAATTAACCCGACGTGTTTGACTACAGTGGGTGTAATAGAAAGGTAAGGTACAGTCGTGTGTAGCGCAGTATCCAGTCGTCACAACTGATCAAGGCGTATTACACTTTACTCCCAGGCAGACCTGTTCTCTCTAACGCCGACTTCGTTTCTCTTAGAAGCACCCAGACACGCTGCAATTGATGCGCAAAGACTATTCGTACACAACTATCTATCACAGCCAGATACGCATTCACACAACATAGTAACCTGGAGCAATGTAGAGTGAACGAACTTGCTAGGTTCGACACGGTAGCACAAGATCCGCACCCGGGTTCTCTTAGTCAAGTGTCCGTCCCTACAGCCACTGTGCTATGTCGAGTATCCGTCCCTACAGCCACTGTGCTATGTCGAGTATCGTACCTACAGCCACTGTGTTATGTCGAGTATTCGTACCTACAGCCACTGTGTTATGTCGAGTATTCGTACCTACAGCCACTGTGCTATGTCGAGTATCCGTACCTACAGCCACTATGCTTTGTCGAGTATTCGTACCTACAGCCACTGTGTTATGTCGAGTATCCGTACCTACAGCCACTGTGTTATGTCGAGTATCCGTCCCTACAGCCACTGTGTTATGTCGAGTATCCGTCCCTACAGCCACTGTGTTATGTCGAGTATCCGTCCCTACAGCCACTGTGCTTATGTCGAGTATCCGTCCCTACAGCCACTGTGTTATGTCGAGTATCCGTACCTACAGCCACTGTGTTATGTCGAGTATTCGTACCTACAGCCACTGTGCTATGTCGAGTATCCGTACCTACAGCCACTATGCTTTGTCGAGTATCCGTACCTACAGCCAC
Source organism: Ridgeia piscesae (assembly GCA_025642075.2). Lineage (NCBI taxonomy): Eukaryota > Metazoa > Annelida > Polychaeta > Sabellida > Siboglinidae > Ridgeia > Ridgeia piscesae. The sequence continues at coordinate 43,580 of JAODUO010001773.1, forward strand.
TGTGTTATGTCGAGTATCCGTCCCTACAGCCACTGTGTTATGTCGAGTATCCGTCCCTACAGCCACTGTGCTATGTCGAGTATCCGTACCTACAGCCACTGTGTTATGTCGAGTATCCGTACCTACAGCCACTGTGTTATGTCGAGTATCCGTCCCTACAGCCACTGTGTTATGTCGAGTATCCGTCCCTACAGCCACTGTGTATGTCGAGTATCCGTACCTACAGCCACTATGTTTGTCGAGTATCCGTACCTACAGCCATGTGTTATGTCGAGTATCCGTCCCTACAGCCACTGTGTTATGTCGAGTATCCGTCCCTACAGCCACTGTGTTATGTCGAGTATCCGTCCCTACAGCCACTGTGTTATCGATATCGTCTCACGTGATTCGATATCCTACAAGCCACTGTGTTATGTCGAGTATCCGTCCCTACAGCCACTGTGTTATGTCGAGTATCGTCCGCACTGTATGTCACTATCGTCTACCCACTGTGTTATGTCGAGTATCCGTACCTACAGCCACTAGTGCTTTGTCGAGTATCCGTCCCTACAGCCACTGTGTTATGTCGAGTATCCGTCCCTACAGCCACTGTGCTATGTCGAGTATCCGTACCTACAGCCACTGTGCTATGTCGAGTATCCGTCCCTACAGCCACTGTGCTATGTCGAGTATCCGTACCTACAGCCACTGTGTTATGTCGAGTATCCGTACCTACAGCCACTGTGTTATGTCGAGTATCCGTACCTACAGCCACTGTGTTATGTCGAGTATCCGTACCTACAGCCACTGTGCTATGTCGAGTATCCGTCCTACAGCCACTGTGTTATGTCGAGTATCCGTCCCTACAGCCACTGTGCTATGTCGAGTATCCGTCCCTACAGCCACTGTGCTATGTCGGTATCCGTCCCTACAGCCATTGTGCTATGTCGAGTATCCGTACCTACACCCACTGTGCTATGTCGGTATCCGTCACTACATCTACTGTGCTATGTCAAGTATCCGTCCCTACAGCCACTGTGTTATGTCGAGTTTCCGTCCTTACAGCCACTATGTTATGTCGAGTATTCGTATCTACAGCCACTGTGTTATGTCGAGTATCCGTACCTACAGCCACTGTGCTATGTCGAGTATCCGTACCTACAGCCACTGTGTTATGTCGAGTTTCCGTCCCTACAGCAACTGTGTTATGTCGAGTATCCGTCCCTAAAACCACTGTGTTATGTCGAGTATCCGTCCATACAGCCACTATGTTATGTCGAGTATCCGTCCCTACAGCCACTATGTTATGTCGAGTATCCGTCCCTAAAACCACTGTGTTATGTCGAGTATCCGTCCATACAGCCACTATGTTATGTCGAGTATCCGTCCCTACAGCCACTATGTTATGTCGAGTATCCGTCCCTACAGCCACTGTGTTATGTCGAGTATCCGTACCTACAGCCACTGTGTTATGTCGAGTATCCGTCCCTACAGCCACTGTGTTATGTCGAGTATCCGTACCTACAACCACTGTGTTATGTCGAGTATCCGTACCTACAGCCACTGTGTTATGTCGAGTATCCGTACCTACAGCCACTGTGCTATGTCGAGTATCCGTACCTACAGCCACTGTGTTATGTCGAGTATCCGTACCTACAGCCACTGTGTTATGTCGAGTATCCGTCCCTACAGCCACTGTGTTATGTCGAGTATCCGTCCCTACAGCCACTGTGTTATGTCGAGTATCCGTCCCTACAGCCACTGTGCTTATGTCGAGTATCCGTCCCTACAGCCACTGTGCTATGTCGGTATCCGTCCCTACAGCCACTGTGCTATGTCGAGTATCCGTACCTACACCCACTGTGCTATGTCGAGTATCCGTCACAGCACTATGTTATGTCAGTATCCGTCCCTACAGCCACTGTGTTATGTCGAGTATCCGTCCTACAGCCACTATGTTATGTCGAGTATTCGTATCTACAGCCACTGTGTTATGTCGAGTATCCGTACCTACAGCCACTGTGCTATGTCGAGTATCCGTACCTACAGCCACTGTGTTATGTCGAGTTTCCGTCCCTACAGCCACTGTGTTATGTCGAGTATCCGTCCCTAAAACCACTGTGTTATGTCGAGTATCCGTCCATACAGCCACTATGTTATGTCGAGTATCCGTCCCTACAGCCACTGTGTTATGTCGAGTATCCGTCCCTACAGCCACTGTGTTATGTCGAGTATCCGTCCATACAGCCACTGTGTTATGTCGAGTATCCGTCCCTACAGCCACTGTGTTATGTCGAGTATCCGTCCCTACAGCTACTGTGCTATGTCGAGTATCCGTACCTACAGCCACTGTGTATGTCGAGTATCCGTCCCGACAGCCACTGTGTTATGTCGAGTATCCGTACCTACAACCACTGTGTTATGTCGAGTATCCGTACCTACAGCCACTGTGTTATGTCGAGTATCCGTACCTACAGCCCTGTGCTATGTCGAGTATCCGTACCTACAGCCACTGTGTATGTCGAGTATCCGTACCTACAGCCACTGTGTTATGTCGAGTATCCGTACCTACAGCCACTGTGTTATGTCGAGTATCCGTCCCTACAGCCACTGTGTTATGTCGAGTATCCGTACCTACAGCCACTGTGTTATGTCGAGTATCCGTACCTACAGCCACTGTGTTATGTCGAGTATCCGTCCCTACAGCCACTGTGTTATGTCGAGTATCCGTACCTACAGCCACTGTGTTATGTCGAGTATCCGTACCTACAACCACTGTGTTATGTCGAGTATCCGTACCTACAGCCACTGTGCTATGTCGAGTATCCGTACCTACAGCCACTGTGTTATGTCGAGTATCCGTACCTACAGCCACTGTGTTATGTCGAGTATCCGTACCTACAGCCACTGTGTTATGTCGAGTATCCGTACCTACAGCCACTGTGCTTATGTCGAGTATCCGTACCTACAGCCACTGTGTTATGTCGAGTATCCGTACCTACAGCCACTGTGTTATGTCGAGTATCCGTACCCCACAGCCACTGTGCTTTTGTCGAGTATCCGTACCCCACAGCCACTGTGTTATGTCGAGTATCCGTCCCTACAGCCACTATGTTATGTCGAGTATCCGTCCCTACAGCCACTGTGTTATGTCGAGTATTCGTTTCTACAGCCACTGTGCTATGTCGGTATCCGTTCCTACAGCCACTGTGCTATGTCGAGTATCCGTACCTACAGCCACTGTGCTATGTCGAGTATCCGTCCCTACAGCCACTGTGCTATGTCGAGTATCCGTACCTACAGCCACTGTGCTATGTCGAGTATCCGTACCTACAGCCACTGTGCTATGTCGAGTATCCGTACCTACAGCCACTGTGCTATGTCGAGTATCCGTACCTACAGCCTCTGTGCTATGTCGAGTATCCGTACCTACAGCCTCTGTGCTATGTCGAGTATCCGTACCTACAGCCTCTGTGCTATGTCGAGTATCCGTACCTACAGCCACTGTGCTATGTCGAGTATCCGTACCTACAGCCACTGTGCTATGTCGAGTATCCGTCCCTACAGCCACTGTGCTATGTCGAGTATCCGTCCCTACAGCCACTGTGCTATGTCGAGTATCCGTACCTACAGCCTCTGTGCTATGTCGAGTATCCGTACCTACAGCCACTGTGCTATGTCGAGTATCCGTACCTACAGCCACTGTGCTATGTCGAGTATCCGTACCTACAGCCACTGTGCTATGTCGAGTATCCGTACCTACAGCCACTGTGCTATGTCGAGTATCCGTACCTACAGCCACTGTGCTATGTCGAGTATCCGTACCTACAGCCACTGTGCTATGTCGAGTATCCGTACCTACAGCCACTGTGCTATGTCGAGTATCCGTCCCTACAGCCACTGTGCTATGTCGAGTATCCGTACCTACAGCCACTGTGCTATGTCGAGTATCCGTACCTACAGCCACTGTGCTATGTCGAGTATCCGTCCCTACAGCCACTGTGCTATGTCGAGTATCCGTCCCTACAGCCACTGTGCTATGTCGAGTATCCGTACCTACAGCCACTGTGCTATGTCGAGTATCCGTACCTACAGCCTCTGTGCTATGTCGAGTATCCGTACCTACAGCCACTGTGCTATGTCGAGTATCCGTACCTACAGCCACTGTGCTATGTCGAGTATCCGTCCCTACAGCCACTGTGCTATGTCGAGTATCCGTCCCTACAGCCACTATGCTATGTCGAGTATCCGTCCCTACAGCCACTGTGCGGGCTGGCGGATGGAACAGAAGAACAGAAAATAGCTACCAGTGAAATATATTAAAATTTTAACTTAGACATCCTCATAATCTGCCAGACCCATGAGTGGGCCAGCCTTTCTATCTGTCATTTAATGGTGCTGTCTTAATAGCGAGCAAAACAGTGAGAGATGCCTACCTGAGAAGCGGTAGACTTGTTGAGCGACGCCGGCCGTGAAGTACTTGTTGTCGGGCAGCGAGTACCCGGCGTGTTTGTCCTTGAACCAGCTCACCGACTTGACTGCAACAAACAATGACGACATTTGACGTGTTACTATTACATTATAATAACATTGCTGTAGTGAATATGTTGCCACTAGTGTCACATCTCATACGACTCCTGTAAACATGATCTTTGGGTGCGAGACACATGGACACAGCCATCGCGGTGTACGAGATATGTTGTCATTCGGTTCGTTAGGTAAATTGCATTCCGCTATTAACAAAACTGTTGCTACGTAACATAATGCCACCCGTACGACCCGTTCAGGCTCACCGAGGTGGCAATCTCACGAAGCCAACAACAACTATTCTGCTCAATCATCTGATGATGCGAAACCGTCATTTTGCGAGACGTATTATGCTAGATATGTGTATATGCGAAACCTCATATAACTTACCTGAACTCGGGATACATGTATGATAGTTCCAACGACTCACCTGGACACAGGATACAGGTATGATAGTTCCAACGACTCACCTGGACACAGGATACAGGTATACCTCCAACGACTCACCTGGACACGGGATACAGGTATGATAGTTCCAACGCTCACCTGGACACGAGATACAGGTATGATACCTCCAACGACTCACCTGGACACATGATATAGGTATGATAGTTCCAACGACTCACCTGGACACGAGATACAGGTATGATACCTTCAACAACTCACATGGACACAGAATACATGTATGGTAGTTTCAACGACTCACCTGGACACGGGATACAGGTGCGAGACCTCTTCCTGCGACACGTTTTGTCGATGCTATCCCACTGGCTGCCCCTGGGACACGGCATCTCGAGCATCATGTCGCCGTTGGAGGCGCAACTGACGTACTTGGTACAAGACGTACACGACTGATAGTTGCCCCCGCCACGCCCCGCACACGACCGCACGCACGACGGCCCCGTCGTCATGCACGACACGTCCGCTGTAAGACGACGCGACACCAGTGTCACACAGACGGACATTTGACTAGTACTACTACTACTACTACTACTACTACTACTACTACTACTACTACTACTACTACTGCTACTGCTACTACTACTGCTACTGCTGCTGCTGCTACTACTACTACTACTACTACTACTACTACTACTACTACTACTACTACTACTACTACTACTACTACTACTACTACTACTACTACTACTACTACTACTACTACTACTACTAGTACTACTTTCTACTAACTACTACTGTTACTGCTATTACATACATACATACATACATACATACATACATACATACATACATACATACATACATACATACATACATTCATACATACATACATACATACATACATACATACATACATACATACATACACATACATTCATACATACATACATACATACATACATACATACATACATACATACATACATACATACATACATACATACATACATACATTCATACATACATACATACATACATACATACATACATACATACATACATACATACATACATACATACATACATACATACATACATCATCACATACTACATACACACATACATACATACATACATACATACATACATACATACATACATACATACATACATACATACATACATACATACATCATCATACATACATACATACATACATACATACATACATACATACATACATACATACATACATCATCATTCCACACACACACACACACACACACACACACACACACACACACCACTACTACACTCACTACACTACTATATATTATATATATAATATATCTATATAAACATATACATTACTACTACTACTACATACATACTACTACATAACTACATACATACATACATACACACATACATACATACATACATACATACATACATACATACATACATACATACATACATACATACATACATACATACATACATACATACATACATACATACATACATACATACATACATACATACATACATACATACATACATACATACATACATACATACATACATACATACATAGAAGCAATGCAATACTTTGTAACACTAAAGTAAGTAACATTAATGGTAATAAATAAAACTGTTCTTACCATCATAATCAAACTCAGATGATTTCTGATAAAAATCGCGGGTTGCATCTGAAAAGGAGAAGATGAGCATCTACAATGGTGCAATCACTTTCATATTTAAGCCTAGTTTTCTCGCAGTGAAATTAATTTATCCGCAGATTTCGGTGTTGTTGTCATGCGGTTGGTTAATTTAAATTATATATCGTCCCTAATAACACAACTGATACATATAATGTCCACAACACACGACTCGGCCACGCACCCACAGACGGCGATGTCACCAACCCAACACAAATTATTCTGCCCAGTCATCTCACGATTAATGAGCTAATATACATATCAAGTATCTGCAGGTGCAAATGCTACATCATATTTTAATTCCGCTTCTGAAATGCTCTTCTATAGCTGTTGTTGAACCAATGTATCAATCGTTTGTGTGACATCCACAGTTTTAGCCAAACTCTATGTTTTTCCTTGTTCAATGTGTCCATCAGTAAATACTACATTACCCTCTCTACCCGGCTCGGTAACTTACACTGCTTCTCTGGCGGTACGGACGGGGTGAAGGTCGGCATCTGGAAAGCGACGACATCAGAAGCCACGAGCGCGACACACAGGACTCCGAGGAGTCTGGACACCATTGAAGCTTCCATCTTCTCCACCCGCCACTTGTGACTGTCGCCTCCAGGGTCCGATGTCTTTTGTAGCCGAGCGCGCAGCATCAATCATTCGGTGGTGGGCGGTCATTTCGTTCGCTGACGCACGCGGCTGTCCATTGTCCGACGCCTCTCTCATAAACCTGCCGTTGTTTACATGTCATTAATATAACTTTTAAATTATACAAGAACCAAAGTAAGTTTAACCATTTGTCGAACTCCCTTCAATATAGCGAGCGACAGGGCCACAAGTGAGAATTGAACCCTGCGACATTAGGGGACGCTGACTAGAATACAATATAAGAAATGAATAGATCATACCACATTGAGGATTATTTATACATATTCGTGGATTGCTATAACTTTCAATTTAAGCATAATAATTTCACAATATAGCTGCATCTAAAATATATGTTTACGAATGTTTTCGTGTTTCGAAGGCCGAACAATACTAATAATTATATCAGCATGCGTAATGCAGATAAGACAGAATTGTTTACTATTGTTAAACAGAAGCAGCATGAACACACTGGGGATGTGTTTGCTATAACCCTAATTATTCAGCATGTTTGCCTGCAGTTTCAATTCGGAATTTAAGAGTCATTTTAAAATATGTTATTCATAATTTCTCGTCTAATTATAAGAACATCTAATATCTAACCAGCAAGGAAACATCTGTTATCTATTTAGCCACCAATGAAAGAAGAAGACAACGACGACGGCGACGGCGACGGCGACGGCGACGGCGACGGCGACGGCGACGGCGACGGCGACGGCGACGGCGACGGCGACGGCGACGGCGACGGCGACGGCGACGGCGACGGCGACGGCGACGGCGACGGCGACGGCGACGGCGACGGCGACGGCGACGAAGAAGAAGAAGAAGAAGAAGAAGAAGAAGAAGAAAGAATTGCAAAAAGGAAACTTTTACTTCTACATGGAATCCAAGATCACTGAAGAGACGCTTCGAGCCAAAATCAACTACGACAAGACACGGTGTATTTCTAACTACGAGGGAAACATGTTGTCCAACTACCCAATAAAACATCATTTTGTAAATATAACTTGTGTTGTATAGGAGACATTTCATGTAAGGAGATAAGGGCATCGTTGTGTTTATTTGCGACATATGTTTTGTTTTTCAACCTTTGACATACCTGGCTGGATGTTGCTTGCATTAAACTCACTTCTTACTATTTTCAACTGCGTCAACATCGGGTGTTAAGGCAATAACTTGCGTTGCCATTTGTCTTGCGTACACGCATTTCTGTTTTATGGTGCAATAATGTTATACTGCAGAACGAACTCGACGGAGAATCGCTATAGGTACATAGAGGTGGCGTAGAGACACACACTAATAGTAAGTAACAATTAATATAGTAAATAATAATTAATGAAAAATGAAACAAATCGCCGTATTGAGAAGTGTACATAAAACAACATTAGGCAATGCAAAATACTATGTAGAGGAGTTGCACCAAATGTCCGTCTCCGTCTCCGTCTCCGTCTCCGTCTCCGTCTCCGTCTCCGTCTCCGTCTCCGTCTCCGTCTCCGTCTCCGTCTCCGTCTCCGTCTCCGTCTCCGTCTCCGTCTCCGTCTCCGTCTCCGTCTCCGTCTCCGTCTCCGTCTCCGTCTCCGTCTCCGTCTCCGTCTCCGTCTCCGTCTCCGTCTCCGTCTCCGTCTCCGTCTCCGTCTCCGTCTCCGTCTCCGTCTCCGTTCTCGTCTCCGTCTCCGTTCTGCTCGCTCCGTCTCTTCTCCTCCCTCTCGTCTCTCGTCTCTGTCTCTGTCTCGTCTCTCCGTCTTCTGTCTCTCCGTCTCGTTCCGTTCCGTTCTGTCTCGTCTCCGTTCGTCCTGTCTCCGTCTCGTCTCCGTTCCGTCTCGTCTCCGTCTGTCTCGTTCGTCTCCTCGTCTCCGTCTCCGTCTCGTCTCCGTCTCCGTCTCGTCTCTCGTCTCCCGTTCTTCGTTCTCTCCTCGTCTCCGTCTCCGTCTCCTCTCCTCCCTCTCCTCTCCTCTCTCCTCTCTCCTCTCCCTCTCCTCTCCCTCTCCCTCTCCCTCTCCCTCTCCCTCTCTCCCTCTCCCTCTCCCTCTCCCTCTCCCTCTCCCTCTCCCTCTCCCTCTCCCTCTCCCTCTCCCTCTCATTCGTGCTGTTAAATGCCACTATAAAAGGGCGGATTCTTTTATCGACCAATCTCATACAGACTACACCAATTTTAAACCTCTACGATGCACGAAAACAGTAAAGTTGTAAACATAAAAGGGTGGGGTTTATTGCAGGAATTGCCTATATACATTATAAGGGTGGCTGCTGCCTAGAGCTAAACACCTGCGTGAGCGAAACACATAAAGCCACCTTGTGATATCACTTAATACCGGCTGCATCCTTTTGTTAACATCACAAGCATTCCGTGGCAGTTGATGGTAAATTCAAACATAAAACGCTACTGAATTAAGTGAGGCGGACTCGTTGCTGGTATAAATAAGATGCATTACGAGCCCACGCGTGCGTTGCTACGTACTCAAGAATTCTTCCCGTTACATGCGCCTATTACTTGATAATTAATGGTATTTTACTGGATACGCAGACGGTGTCATCGTTGACCAAATAAGTTTTAGCAACTGTCTCACTTCGTGCCATATCATAACAAGTTGAATGTGCTTCCATTACTGGTTATAATTGATTATGTTAGTCTCTCCCATGTTTCGTTATTTTCATCTGACTGAGCAGCTGACACATGTACTGATAATTAATTAATTATATTTTAAATAATATTTATATTGCGCCGAAAAACTAAAAACATAATCCAAATATACATTTGTAAATACACATGTTACACTAAGTAAAGTATTGAGTACACCAGACTGAATTATCAGTGTTCTAGTTTCTTTCTACCATCTAACGCATACGTCCATCAAAAATGATTTAAATGTATGTATGTATGCATATATATATATATATATATATATATATATATATATATATATATATATATTATATATGTATTATATATATATATATATATATATATATATATATATATATATATATATATATATATATATATATATATATATATATATATATATATTATGATTATTTTTTTTTTTAAAAAAAAAATTATTTAAGCAGTAATTAAATTGAGATCTGGTGCTACATAAGGAAAATACAACACTGCTATTGTCCCTTCCCGATTTATTGGATGTTTTTGTATCAAAATGTAGAATACGTATATTTAGTTACTTTTCAATTCGGCATATTACCCTATCCCCAGTTATCCAGAAATGGGCTCATTGTTATGATATGTGGACCCGCTCGTTTGTAAATCTCAGTCACCCTATTTAGGTAATACATAGGACGGGGTAACTACATTTTCGTCGGAAAAGGTATATTTTTGTAAGGTTCTAGGTTTATGTGAATAATGCTCCGTGGGATCGCCATAAAATGCGGCAACAAATATAATAATGTGACACCCAATTAAGGTGTCTGAATGTTACGGAAATTGGGCAGATTCAGATTTTATTACATTAGACATGTTTCACGGTAATTACGGAATGGGTAACAGGCAGAAAGTACGCACGCACGCACGCACGCACGCACGCACGCACGCACGCACGCACGCACGCACGAGCACGCACGCACACACACACACACACACACACACACACACGACCATTCCTTGAACGCCCAGTATACAAAAGAAACAGCGCGACGTGGTCTGACAGCGGCAAGTTACAATACATATTCACATAGTGTTCAACTCTGACGTCTTAGATGTTATGTGCTGGACTGCCACTTAGATTTGGGTTGACGTGTACGATCAGATTATAAGACGCCTATGACTGACGTGTTGAAATATTTTGTCATTTGTGATACTTGACGAAGGAGGTCTAGATCGATCATTGGTTACAGCAGTGGTGTTGATATATTATGTGTTGGCTGATGTGTTTGACAGATGTGTTCGATTAACATGTCGGAATGTCGTGTTGGACTGATACGTTCGGCTGATATGTGTCACTATCAATGTAATCATCGCACTGTCGAATAAACTACGGCACAATAAAATGACACCTCCTGCACTAACAAGGCTATTACGGCCCCACCAAAGCAACTGTTCCACCGTCAAGGCAACTACGATTTCAACTTTGGCACCACCATGACCACAACGACCCATGTTTGTGTCCATGTCAGACCTGTAACAAGTACATTTATTTTGTAC
>JAODUO010001773.1:60000-61086 GCA_025642075.2 Ridgeia piscesae
ATATATATATATATATATATATATATATATATATATCTACACATATATATATATATACATATACATACATACATATATTATGAAAACGGTTTTAAAACATACAATAATAAAAAGGGAAATGTATATTATATAAATTAATATAAATCAAATTAAACGTTGGTTTTAAGACGTACATTAGTAAGCATTTGTATGTAAATTATATAAATACATCATTAATTGTTTTTAAATGATTCGGTTTATAACTATTATTTTGTAAAAAAAGATAAATACAAAAAGTGTATAAAATAATGAATGGTTTCATGTCAGGTTCGTACTTGTGTCCTGGTTGTAAAAGCGAATTTACCTAACGTACACGTCTGCCAATTGAGCTACGGCGACAATCGCAATTGCGTTCCATGATTTACAGTGTTACGTTAAATTTGCAATTCCTCCTTCATACATCAGCATACTACTGATATTAAAGGATTACACAATATTTCTTTCTGAAGTTAAATATAATATTTGTTTGGAAGCTCAGCCATGTCTTTCGCGAAACATCCGGCTTCAATTTGTTTTCACAAAAAGCTTATTTCTGTGGACTGTAATGTTACAACCGTTTGTTCCCTGTGGTGACTAGTGTTTGTATTACATCGTAAGATCGCATACTAATTTATTCTGACGCATGTTTCGACAAAAAGCTAGCATTATAAACATCCTCTGGTTTCACAGAAAACGTTAAGTTTCAACTTTCCGGTGGAATCGCTATATGGTTGGGTTTAAAACTGAGTTTATACTACACATATATTTTTATTTATTTGTTGAATGTTACTTACAAATTAAACTTTCTGTATTCATGGAAAACTAATATTTAGATAATGCCTTGTTTTTATTTCCTTTAATAATTTGTTGTATATTTATGTACTACTTCACCCAGATTGGTTATACATGTTTGTATGTCTAACATAATGCTTTCATATCATGTTTATGCTTTCAATTCTACATCTTGCTCTCTCGTTAAATATGACGACTGTGACTATCAATAGGCTTTGGAAGCCAAGAACAAAAAATTCTTTTCGTTTAAACAACTCACCTTTTGCATCTTTGCCA
>JAODUO010001774.1:0-66860 GCA_025642075.2 Ridgeia piscesae
TAGTGGCGGTACTGACAGAGGCGGAGCACTACCAGCTGAGTTGAGTAGTGGCGGTACTGGCAGAGGCGGAGCACTACCAGCTGAGTTGAGTAGTGGCGGTACTGACAGAGGCGGAGCACTACCAGCTGAGTTGAGTAGTGGCGGTACTGGAAGTCTCTGCTATCATATATATATATTTCATACCAATATTACGCACAGAGGAGTTAAATAGCATTTATAGTCGAATTCACCCAATGTTTTATTGACGAACACGAACAACGAACGTTTCCGATGTTCTTAGAAACGAAATCCCACACGAACAGTCAGTAGATGACAGTGTGATACAGAGTTCGAGAGAAGGAGTCACTGCGCTAGAGTTTCTGGCACGTGAGGGTCTTGGCCAGGTTACTGGGCGAGAAGAGCCAGCAATTGCAGTTACAGCGGTAGTTGATCTTCATAGCTCGGTTGTAGACGTAGATCCTCCTGATGAACCAACTCGGCCCACTACCAGCATTGTCGTGTCGGACGTAGACTTGCTTCACCGGGCAGATGTTGACGATGTTGCGGTAGAAAGTGCGTGTCCTGAAACAGTGCAAGGAAATGTCACAAACGAAAACGAGGCACAAGCAAGATTACACACTCAGAAACGCCTGCCATAGAGCGCAGTGGCTCATGGGTAGAACTTCGGACTCTCGACTAATGGAACCCCTGGTTCGAATCCTCTGCTGCGGTGTTAAACCTCGGGCAACTTTGTTTTGAACTCTACGTCGCTCTAGTTGACTCAGCTCTATGAATGAGTACCTGGCTATAGACAGTGGTGTTTGTTTGTATGAGCAGCCTTCGCGCATTAATTGCAGCGCGTCTGTATGTTTCTCAGAGAAGTCGGGATTGTGTTTGATTGACGAGGTCTGCCTGTGTCTTTCAGACGAGACAATAAAAGCCGTTGGTCCCTTCTATCTGGTATATATGCTAGGGGATGTAAAACATCGCACATAGGGGGTAAATCGGACACCTGGTCGTCTCTCTTTTCCCCTGTCACTAACCCACTGGCTCTTATTCAATAGGCCCGTGGTTACTTCCCAGGCGGGTGCGTGGGATACACCGAGCAGGCAATGTATACAATAGGCTTATATAATGTATCACGCGACACAGTTGGCCCTATATCAATGTGCATACATGTTCACATATATACGCACGCACGCACGCACGCACGCACGCACGCATGCATGCATAAGGACACACAAACACATACACGCATACATATGCGCGCATACACACACGAACACACAAGCGCATACACACACAAGCGCACCCACATACATACATACATACATACATACATACATACACACAACACACACACATAACACACACACACATAACACACACACACATAACACACACACACATACACCCAACACACACACAACACACACACACATAACACACACACACACACACACACACACACACACCAACACACACACACACACACACACACACACACACACACACACACACACACACACACACACACACACACATCACACAACACACAACACACACACACACACACGTACCGTCGCTCTACTGTTCTTTGCTACACTTACGAGAATCTCAGGAAGCCACTCTTCAGACTCAGTAAGAGCGCCCCTATCGTGTTCGATATCAGCGAGATCTTCACCGCTGCTTTAGTCCCGGCCGACGCTTGAGACCCAGTAAGTATCCTCATTCTGTACGGTGTTTCTAAAAGAGAAATACCAGTGCGGCCAAATAATGCACGTACGTGCAGCCTGGTCAGTGGTTTGCGTGAGCCATACCTGCGTCTCTCTATGTGCTGTCTTTATTTTGTTTCCTGAACAGTTCTGCCCTGTGGACATTTTGGTAACATTTAACCACATATTGTTAGGACAACTTGAGAGAATAATGTTATTCATAAGAACTATATAAAAATCTGTTCAAACAAAAATTCTTATTTCACAACTAATACTTTTTATTCGCATCGACATATATAAGAACCTATATTTAGTTAGTTTACTTCTCGCTGTAGCAATACAATTCACGAAACGAGACTACGTCCAATTTAACAATGTAATGCCCAGCGTGTCTACGGAATGCGATTTTGATACGACTAGTGTGACATACAACATAACAAAATATGTTATATCGACAATACGACTACATAAACAACTCACTTGACGATGTCAGTTTTCTGTTCAGAGAAGTAGAGCTCGACAGCCATTTCTTACACGGAAACCTCTGATACGAGGACGGGCCTGGCAGCCTCTTGACCCCGACATACACAAGGTACCAGGACGGGTTTACGCCGGCGTTGTTGTGTCTGATCCTTAGCTTCAGTACGCACCCCAAGCACGGACACGTGACTATGAAGTAGTTGTTGCTGCGTGGGCGACAAACAAAACACATTAATTACAACTGATAAATGCCCGTCAGGTATATTTACCTATGTTAGATAAACACGTACAGCATCAGTTCGAATAGTAATACCTTAATACCTCACACCTTAATACATCACACCTTAGTATATCACACATTAATACATCACACATTAATACATCACACATTAATACATCACATCTTAATACCCCACACCTTAATACATCACACATTAATACATCACACATTAATACATCACACATTAATAGATCACACATTAATACATCACACATTAATACATCACACCTTAGTACATCACACATTAATACATCACACATTAATACATCACACCTTAATACCTCAAACCTTAGTACATCACACATTAATACATCACACATTAATACATCATACCTCAATAACCCACACCTTAATACATCACACCTTAATACATCACACATTAATACCTCAAACCTTAATACATCACACATTAATACATCATGCCTTAATACCCCACACCTTAATACATCACACATTAATACATCACATATTAATACCCCACACCTTAATACATCACACCTTAATATATCACACATTAATACATCACACCTTAATATCTCACACATTAATACTTCACATCTTAATACATCACACCTTAGTACATCACACATTAATACATCACATATTAATACATCACACCTTAATATCCCACACCTTAATACATCACACCTTAATATATCACACATTAATACATCACACCTTAATATCTCACACATTAATACTTCACATCTTAATACATCACACATTAATACATCACACCTTAATACCTCACACCGTAATACCTCAAACCTTAATACCTCACACATTAATACATCACACCTTAATACATCACACATTAATACATCACACCTTAATATCTCACACATTAATACATCACACATTAATTCATCACACCTCAATACCTCACACCTTAATAACTCGCACCTTAATACATCACACCTTAATACCTCACACCGTAATACCTCACACCTTAATACCTCACACATTAATACATCACATCTTAATACATCACACATTAATATATCACACCTTAATATATCACACCTTAATACCTCACACCTTAATACATCACACCTTAATACCTCATACCTTAATACATCACTCCTAAATACCTCACACCTTAATACCTCACACCTTAATGCATATCATCTTAATATATCATACCTTAATACATCACTCCTTAATATCTCACACCTTAATACCTAACACCTTAATACCTCACACCTTAATACATCACACCTCGCAGATATTCGTTTTGTGTAGAGAACGTCAAAGGTCGACAGGACTGTGAAGTTCCTGTCCATCGGTAAACCCTAGTGCCTGTGTGCAATTGTAAACCCTAGTGCCTGTGTGCAATTGTAAACCCTAGTGCTAGTGTTTAATTGTAAACCCTAGTGCTAGTGTTTAATTGTAAACACTAGTGCATAGCATGGCACATGCCTACATTTTAAATAGTATATCCAACTTTAAAACATGTCGCCCGAGGTGACTGCAGCAGTCTTCCTGTGACGCATGTGACGTTGGGTGATGCCGGATGTAGGAGATGTGGAGACGCCACATGTGTGGAGATGACACATGTGTGGAGATGACACATGTGTGGAGATGCCACGTGTGGAGATGCCACATGTATGGTGATGCCACACGTGTGGAGATGCCACACGTGTGGAGATGCCACATGTGTGGAGATGTCACATGTATGGAGATGCCACATATGTGGAGATGCCACACGTGTGGAGTTGCCACACAGCGGATAGATTTGAGAACATTAGAAACAATGTGTGGTTTTCGAAACTGGAAAAGGCGAGTGCGTAAAATATTAACGCAGTCTGACAAGTGCAGAGGAACATCAGGTCCGCAGGAAACGGAAAGACCACTATTTTAGTGAGACGGGATCACTGTGGGCCGAATTGTTTAGAAGTCGAAGGTTGGTGAACGTCGGAGAGAGGCGGCTGTTTGCTGATGTAAGGAGTAGTGGTTGGCGACTTCGAATAACAACAACATTATAGGACCTTTTTAAAATATACTTTGGCTGAGCTGTGTTGTGTATGTGGTATAACCTAACCTCCACAACGTGACGCCATTGGCATTGAGAGACCTCTACCCACAGTTGGCCTCACTGCCGTAGAGTCTGACGGACGCGACGGCCCGGGATCCTGCGCCCGGTAAGATGCCTGTCCTCGTCTTGATGCGGTACCGGCAAACTGTGAGGAGGTTACGATGTCTTGTGTGTCGTACACGAATTATATATGTGTGTGTGTGTGTGTGTGTGTGTGTGTGTGTGTTTGTGTTTGTGCGTGCGCGTGCGTGCGTGCGTGCGTGCGTGCGTGCGTGCGTGCGTGCGTGCGTGCGTGCGTGCGTGCGTGTGAGTATGTTGAGAATTGGGATAGTGGGAAATGTGTTGTTGATAGAAAAACATTTTATTAGAGCGTTAATTAAAATAATTGTTGGTTTCAGTCCTTCGAATGTGTCCATTACAAATGCAAATTTATATTGTGGAGTGTGAAATACATACGCATAACATTTAGCAATGAAGACACACATCATAGTTACAACTGTGACACTACCGATTTAAAGACACCAGATGTCAGATTGCTATTAATTGCGTTCTGTGTGGCTGCGCCAACCATTTTGGATCAACTCTCTATTACGATTAAATCTTCTGAAACTATAAATACCTTTCGTAAAAAACGTTTCTGGTGACAATGCGAATAAAGAGCCACTTACAACCTGCAGTCGGGTTCAGTTGGCCAAAGAGAAGGATGACCAGTGCAAAGCTCGCGAGTCGTGGAGTAACCATCTCTTGACCGGGAAGTCTCTCGTGAGTCTCTCTTCAAGTCGTAGCTGTGAGCAGAAGTCGTGGACGGCGCAGCCAGATATATAGCCGGATGTTTGTCTCCGGAGCTGCTCCATCGTGACATTTCATTATACTGACAACCAGGTAACGCCCACAAACCAGCCTACCTGGCAAGCTGTCATGTCCAGGCAAATAATAAAAATTGTAGGCACTTATTTATGTTGTGATATTTTGTGCTAGCTTATGGTACACGCACTCAGCACCCCTATATAAAAACAGTCTGTGTAATAAGCGATGAAGGCTATAAAACGCCACTCAAGCTGGGTGTAAGTTGTTTCACGGAAACATGGATGGAGGTGTAATATAGTATACCCTGTCGGTGTGTCTAATAGACTCCTGTGAATTTGACTTTGTTGATTGCCTACTTTGTATTACGGCATACTATTTCTTACAACTATTGTTTTGATATGCAAATCTGTCAGGTTCCTAATTCACGTTACAGCAGAAATTACAAATTGCCATGTTTGAATGCTTACCAATATATTTTATTATGGAACAGTAATATTTGTTTCTCTCGACAAGCAAATTGGTCGCGACTTCGGTACGCTGAATGCGTAGTATATCGCCTCCTTTACTGCGGTCACGATGACCTTCAAATGCGTTGAAAAACCGTATAGTTAATGTATCCAGATAGCGCAGCGGGGTCTTTTTTGCAAATGGTTCTTCACTCTCCACGATGTACGACTTTCTGACACGAAATACTTGGGCCAGCGTTTTGTAGTCAGCAGCATTTCCTTCACTGTCTGTGGTCAAAACGCGAAATGCTGGTTGGAGACATCACCTTAATTGAGAGATAATACTCTGGAAAACATTTATCTTTGTTAAGGAAACCAGACAAAAATGCCATATGAGACAGCATGGTCGGTCGGAGCTCATGACAAATGACCGATTATATGCTAGGGCAGTTAGTCATTAATTATAATATTGAAACTATAACTGAAATTATAATATTGAAACTAATGTTTTATGATGTAACTCAGGACTGGTTGAGAGAGAGAAAGACCGACAGACCGACAGACAGAGACAGACCGACAGACCGACAGACCGACAGACCGACAGACCGACAGACCGACAGACAGAGGCAGACCGACAGAGACCGACAGACAGAGACAGACCGACAGAGACAAACCGACAGAGACAGACCGAAAAAGACAGACTGACAGAGACAGACCGACAGAGACAGACCGACAGAGACAGACCGACAGAGACGGGAATGGGAATGGGGACGGGGACGGAGGCGGAGGCGGAGGCGGAGGCGGAGGCGGAGGCGGAGGCGGAGGCGGAGGGAGCGGAGGCGGAGGCGGAGAGAGAGAGAGGGGAGAGGGAGAGAGAGAGAGAGAGAGAGGAGAGAGAGAGAGAGAGAGAGAGAGAGAGAGAGAGAGAGAGAGAGAGAGAGAGAGAGAGAGAGAGAGAGAGAGAGAGAGAGAGAGAGAGAGAGAGAGAGAGAGAGAGAGAGAGAGAGAGAGAGAGAGAGAGAGAGAGAGAGAGAGAGAGAGAGAGAGAGAGAGAGAGAGATAGTCAAGCAATCGCTCGTCTATTTGTCACCAACAAAAAATCGTTACCTGTCGACAGACAACAACATTGTTTGAACATGTAGATGTATCAGGTTACGAATGCATGATGTAGCAGTAATTATAAATTATCTTAATTTGATACTTACTATATTATGTTATACATTTAATCACCATATGCGTTGACCGAGAATCTAACTGGAGTCCTCTGGAGTAATATGTAACGTGTTTCGTCCCCCTTTGTCGAGGTCACCGCGACCTCAAACGACCAAATGTATCAACACCACACAAAAGAAATGTAGTGCGTTTGCAAACGGTGCGGCACTTGCTGTGATGGACGAGGTTCTTACACGAACAAACTTGCTCGCCTCGCTCTGTGAATAACCTCACCTGATGGTTGCTCAGTGCTTGCGGTGTCGCCTTAGCACTGGTGATATGTTATCTATGTGACGCTTGCCTTTCATCATGTCAATTTGTTGGTTGTGCGTTGTCTTTACGGTTAATTGCCAGGACACGGTCACATATTTTGGCTGCCGGGCCGTGTGCGGTGTGCCCAGTCAGCCAGCAGCTGGTCAGGCGTCCGCGCTGGACGTTCGACGCTCTTCAGCCGCCCGGCTGAGTACCGAGAGTATCCGCACCTATTTGACGACGAGCTACTGACGTTTTGGAACTTACCCCGTGTCCCCTGACGGCGGTCTGGCTGGGTCAGTTCTTGCAGGCGCTAACGCCATCAGCTGCAACAGCAGGTCTGGTGTTGTTACATAGTGTTGTTGTCAGTATGTTTGGTGTTGGGCTACTGTGGTCGGCCCTGGGTCATGCTGATGTGTTTCCATGCCCTGACGTTGTCATGTGTCTGTCCCGGTTGGGTATACATTATGGTCAGAGTGGTGTGATGGCGTGTGTCCATTCCTTCTGTTGTTGAGGCATGTGTATGTCATGGTTGGACATACATTATGGTCAGAGTGGTGTGATGGCGTTTGTCCACTCCTTCTGTTGTTGAGGCATGTGTCTGTCATGGTTGGGCATACATTATGGTCAGAGTGGTGTGATGGCGTTTGTCCATTCCTTCTGTTGTTGAGGCATGTGTCTGTCATGGTTGGGCATACATTATGGTCAGAGTGGTGTGATGGCGTGTGTCCACTCCTTCTGTTGTTGAGGCATGTGTCTGTCATGGTTGGGCATACATTATGGTCAGAGTGGTGTGATGGCGTTTGTCCACTGCTTCTGTTGTTGAGGCATGTGTGTGTCATGGTTGGACATGTTATGGTATGTCATTATGAACCATTTTTAGTTGTTTGTGCGCCTCATATGGTGCGACATACTCAGTGCGTATGAATCATGACTATATTGTGTTGGTGCATGCTGTGGTGTGATATAATCCAGGCATGTAACCGTTCTAAGTTTGGACGCCTGGTATGGTGCATCCTCGTCTGCTGTTGTTGCTTTATTCGGTCATTTATGACGGACTCTGAGTTGTGATCGTTTATATATGTGTTGGTCTGGTCAAGGAGATACCCGTCAGCTCACCAGAGTGTGCATGTCACTCATTGCCTAGGTCGTTCAGATTTGATATCATTCGTAGGCAACATTTGCTTCGGCGCGCCCCAGTTAATGTACTCACCTACAGACACATTGCTGCAGCGCATTTGCTCTTTGTGTCAGTTGCATTTCATCAAATGTGCGGAATCTGTTTTGGCATCTTTCCTCGCTACAGCTATGTCTCGAGGGACGATTGGACAGAATGGTCGGCCTGCGACAGTGTGCCGACGTCTTGCCAGCGGAACTGGGGTGACACCTACACCGATCAACGACATCGCGTGTGACGGCTTGACACGCCCCAACGAGCTGGCAGATCTCCGCATGTCGATACAGCAACTGCATGAACGGCAGGTCTCCAGCTGCGCCTCTTTCGCCTTCAACTCTTCGTCTTTCTCGCCTACAACTCGGACCTACTCGTCAAGTTGCCTCTGAGTCTCGCGGACCTTCGCGTGCAGTTCGACGACACCACCGATGGTCTCTTGAAGTGTCTGACTAATTCCCTCTGACATCGCTTTGACTGTTAATGCCAACTCCTCCTCATCTACGCCGGGGCACTGAGGACATGCTGTGAGAGGGAGATACTTGGCGAAGTATTCGTGGGAACACACTCTGGTAGGTGGCGCTGACGGCAGCCAGTATTCATCCCTGCGGCAGACCTCGAGTGCGATGCAGTAGGACGACGACAGGTGAACCGCCTGAAGATATGACAGGAAATACATTACTCAATTCCAAACACGTTTACGTCAATACGAACACAATTCACCGGGACACATATATATATACATATTATATATATATATATATATATATATATATATATATATATATATATATATATATATATATGTATGTATGTATAATATATATATACACACACTAGACTTTCTGCTCATGAGGGGAGGCCCAGGGAAACTCCTTTTAAGAATCTCGCATTAATCGTATGATGGTGAAACCACATATTTCTGAGACCCAAGATGACAGAGAATGCCACCGTGTGAATTGTAAAATATTAAGTGAGTTATTAAATTTTGATGAGTAAATATGCGAGATGTTCGGATAATTATATCTTCATAGCACATTGAGGAAATTTTCTGAAGTTTAGCTAGTAGTTAGATGAATATTTATTAAGAAGACCCAGCACATTTCATACAAATTGCATGTAGCGCCTTGTAGCGAAGTCTTTTCGAATTTACCGATCATTGTTTTCAGGATTGCGCTGACTCAGTGACGGCCATTTTTTTCTAGTAATCTAATACATAATCTAACTGCATTTGTGAACACGATACTATTTAAAGACACTATTTAGGTGTGAATGTATATTTAAATATATAACCTTTCTAATAAGTTTAATATTTTAAATTTGTGTGCTAATTTGAGCATCTTATCAATACATATTGGTATAGTAATAATTCCTATGCTAATTAATACGCTGCTTATGGTGACTGGTTCGTTTCAAATTAATTTATGGAGAAACATTGCCATGAGACATGTCAAGGTTGGCAAATAGTTCTGCTATAGCTATATGTACTATATGTCAATCTGCTAAAAAAGCATATGTAAAGGTTATTGAAGTCTATCGCAAAACGGTATTTGTACTGAGCCAGTTAACTTGTTTAAATATTTATAATAAATAATAGTAAATAAAAGTATTTGTCTACGCCATATCTCTAGCAATAAAACCATTCAGAGGCGCATTACACTTTACATGAATATACGTTACTGAAGTCTCACAAGAAAATAGCAAATCATGTTAAGAGTACACTGAGTTCCATTGTGGGTGCAGAAACATTTATTGGGCCGTAAAGATAGTTCAATAGAAAACGTTGCTAAAATTCCGACAAATAATCCAGAAAATAGACCAAATAATATTGGTAATATTGGATATAAAATGCTATTTCAAGGTCATACCCATCTCAATGTCACACTACATTGAGGTCAAAAAATTGTTTTTTACAAATATATCTGACAAACTATAAGGTTATAGCAGTTTGCAAGTGCATTTCAGTTGAGTGATACCGACCCGGTATGAACGTATGCCACACAGCAGGATGTGCAGTGGTTACAAATTTGGTATCATTTTTTGAAAGTTAAAATTGCCATAAGTTTTGAATGCATAAACTAAAGATATTTAAATTCTGTAAACGGTATCTTGTTACCCATTATACTGACAATCAATGTGCACCACCATAAACATGGTAAAGTTATTTTTGATTTTTGTTCTCCCGCGTTTGGCGTCCTGTTGCACGAGATAACGGATGGTCCCCTAGGGCTAGAGCTAAAAGCACGTGCGCTTGAGTCGTTTACGAGTATACTAGGTCCTATCCCTGTAATATAATTGTCGAAGTTAGGTACATTCCGCTAGGGGCGCCATGGTAGATTTGTCTCATGAATCTGGTCCAAAATCTGAGGCCTGTCTGGGCCGCCATTGCTGTAGTGACGCCGAAAATGGGGATTACCCAACAATGTTTGCCAGCATTATGCAAATGATTGTTCGACCTATTTTGTGAACCACTGAAAGATTGAACTACGTCATAGCGAAATTCGCGGGATTTTTCCGACGACTACAACCGAGGTGTGTTTACGTTTACTTTTTGAAAAATCGTTTAAAAGTACTAATAATATTTCGCGCAGAACTTTTCTACTTCCGTCTTCACGCAGAGATGTGTATGTATATCTACGTTAAAATTGTATTTATGTTATCTATGTGGCCCTGCGTGCAAGAATATACGAGCGCGTTACAAATAGGCATGGCGCACGCAGTTTGTTATCGGTGCGCGCACGGTGGTGCGCACGGTGGTGCGCACGGTGGTGCGCACGGTGGTGCGCACGGTGGTGCGCACGGTGGTGCGCACGGTCGTGCGCACGGCGGTGCGCACGGCGGTGCGCACGGCGGCGCGCACGGCGGCGCGCACGGCGGCGCGCACGGCGGCGCGCACGGCGGCGCGCACGGCGGCGCGCACGGCGGCGCGCACGGCGGCGCGCACGGCGGCGCGCACGGCGGCGCGCACGGCGGCGCGCACGGTGCTCGCGGCACGTACGCCACGTTGCGTAATGATGTTCGACGGGGCGCGCGCTGTGTTAAAATGCTTTTACACGGAGTACAACATATAGGGATTTACGTTTTAAAAACATCTTTAAAATATATCATATTTTTTTATTTAGAGCTGTTCTACTGGGTCTGTGATTGTGAGAGTAGACGAAAGCGCTCCAATATTAATATGTTCGATTCGTATGTCCTGCAAGCATGGCGTAGTTAATATAGGAATGTAGGTCACGCCGTTTCATACGATTCTAAATCCACACAATCAAAATTCGTTGCGCTTCAATCCAGGTGTATTTTTGACAAATAAATAATTATGAATATATAATTATAGAATGACATCAATTATTTCTAGTTTTCAAAATAGGCGAACATATTAATTCATATTTTTAAAGCATGGTATGTTTTGGCTGAACCTGGGCTGATTTTTTTTATTGGTAATAAATTGTTTAACATTAAATTCACCGCCATCACTACTTTTTCAATGATGTACAAAATTAGGTATTGTTATTATGGTGTTGCCTTCATTTGTGTTGTATTTAAATTGTTTATGTACAACTAAACATTTTTAAAGGCCATGCCACAAGGAATGTTGTTAAACAGTGAAACAACTCATCTTCGAACATTATCTATATCTAACTATATCATTATATTACAACTAAGTCTAAGTTAAAAATAATATCAATTACAGGAGCAGAGACAAATCTCCCGTGGTAATATCGATGATAATTTTATCATGCTTCATATAGCATATAGTTTGTTGTTTCTCTGATTAACAACATTCGTTGTGGCATTGTTTAAAAAATAATTGTATATAAACAATTTAAATACAATACAAATGAAGGCAACACCACAATAACAATATCTAATTTTGTACATCATTGAAAAAGTAGTGATGGCGGTGAATTTAATGTTAAACAATTTATTATCAATAATAAAAAATCAGCCAAGGTTCAGCCAAAAGATACCACGGTCTTAAAGCTTTTAAAATATGAATTAATATTTTCGCCTGTTTTGAAAACTAGAAATAATTGATGTCATTCTATAATTATATATTCATAATTATTGAAGCGCAATGATTGAAGCGCAACGAATTTTGATTGTGTGGATTTTGTATCGTATGAAACGGCGTGACCTACATTCCTATATTAACTACGCAATGCTTGCAGGACATACGAATCGAACATATGACAGAGAGAAATCTACCATGGCGCCCCTAGCGGAATGTAATGTACCTAACTTCGACTATTGTATTATAGGGATAGGACCTAGTATACTCGTAAACGACTCGAGCGCACATGGTTTTAGCCCTAGCCCTAGGGGAGCAACCGTTATCTCGTGCAACAGGACCCCAAACGCGGGAGAATTATATTGGATATCAAAGTGTTTTTGTGGCTCACATTTTCGTACTACTAGTACTACTGAATATTGTTGATCTGCATTACTACGGACCTGCAAAAAAACAAAAATAACTTAATCATGTTTATGGTTATGCACATTGATTGTCAGTATAATGGGTAACAAGATACCTTTTACAGAATTTAAATATCTGTATGCATTCAAATCTTATGGCAATTTTAACTTTCAAAAAATGATACCAAATTTGTAACCACTGCACATCCTGCTGTGTAGCATACGTTCATACCGGGTCTGTATCACTCAACTGAAATGCACTTGCAAACTGCTATAACCTTATAGTTTGTCAGATATATTTGTAAAAAACAATTTTTTGACTTTAATGTAGTGTGACATTGAGATGGGTATGACCTTGAAATAGCATTTTATATCCAATATTACCAATATTATTTGGTCTATTTTCTGGATTATTTGTCGGAATTTTAGCAACGTTTTCTATTCAACTATCTTTACGGCTCAATAAATTGTTCTGCACCCACGATGGAACCCAGTGTACTCTTAACATGATTTGCTATTTTCTTGTGAGACTTCAGTAACGTATGCTATGTAAGTCTGTATATTCATGTAAAGTGTAATGCGCCTCTGAATGGTTTTATTGCTAGAGATATGGCGTAGACAAATACTTTTATTTACTATTATTTATTATAAATATTTAAACAATTTAACTGGCTCATTACAAATACCATTTTGCGATAGACTTCAATAACCTTTACATATGCTTTATTAGCAGATTGACATATAGTACATATAGCTATAGCAGAACTATTTGCCAACCTTGACATGTCTCATGGCAATGTTTCTCCATAAATAAATTTGAAACGAACCAGTCACCATAAGCAGCGTATTAATTAGTATAGGAAATATCACTATACCAATATTTATTGATAAGATGCTCAAATTAGCACACAAATTTAAAATATTAAACTCATTAGAAAGATTATATATATTTAAATATACATTCACACCTAAATAGTATCTTTAAATAGTATCGTGTTCACAAATGCAGTTAGATTATGTATTAGATTACTAGAAAAAAATGGCCGTCACTGAGCCAGAACAATCCTGAAAAAATGATCGGTAAATTCGAAAAGACTTAGCTACAAGGCGCTACATGCAATTTGTATGAAATGGTCAGGGTCTTCTTAATAAATATTCATCTAACTACTAGCTAGACTTCAGAAAACTTCCTCAATGTTTTCTTGAACGAATGCGCATAGTCCGAATGCGATGTGTGATAACCATAAATAATTTACACTTTACTCTTTGGCGGAGCTGTCCAAATGACCATCAACCTCTGGAAACCGTCGAACCACGCTGTAATTAAATACAAGAAGGTTATACGTACACATATATCCACCATTTTCTATAGCACAGTGTGTCCATGATTATATTATATTCATTTTTTTCTTCAGATTCTTTTGACATTTCCGACCTCTCCGTCGTAAAGCAACGGAAGGAGAAGTGCAGAGAATATAATATCCCACTCTGAATCGCATTCGTCAACTACGAGAAAGCTTTCGACTATGTGCAAACTCAAACAATACTGACCTCGCTTCAATAACAGGGGATAGAAGATGTGTACATCGAACTCATGAAGGACATCTACACCAACAGCTCGACGACAGGCCACCTACACAAAGAAAGCAACAAGATCAATATCAGGAGAGGAGTGCGTCGGGGAGATACCACATCGCCGAAGATGTTTATGGCAGCATTCGAAAGCATATTTCGACGACTTGCTTGAGCGGCTTGAAGTTAGACGGGCGAATATCTTAGTCGTCTTCGCTTCGCCGAAGACATACTTATAATGCGCTAATACACCACGTGAAATAAAACCAATGCTACAGGAATTAGCTGATGAAAGTGAAAATCATGGTGTGAATATGGACAAGTCGAAGACAAAGGTGATTATAGAAAACGACATATATACGGCAACAACACCAGATCGTGAACATTGAAAGCTACAAATACCTGGGACAGAAATACAGCACCAGAGACAACAACCAAGACAAGGAGATTCAAAGCAGAATCACGACCGGATGGACAGCATTCGCCACGCACCGTGACGTCTTCAAGGGTAACACTGGAACCTGCTTGAAGAGACAAGTCTACAACTCATGCAATGTCATACGGCGCGGAAACATGGGCACTCACCAGCCAAGCAAAGAATACGTTAGCAGCTGCACAAACAAAGATGGAAAGGAGTATGTTAAACATTGCATGCCGGGACAGAAAAACAAACACCTGGGTAAGAGAAAAGACAAAGGTCACACTCGTGATTGAACAAATCAGAAGACCGAAGTGGACTTGGGCAGGGCACGTCAGCAGAATACGAGTTGGACAATGCGTATCACCACCTGGAAACCCTGCGAAAGGAACCGACCTAGAAGAGGAAGACCGGCGACACGGGGGAGAGACGAATAAGACGACTACTGGAAGGGTACCATCTGGCAGAGGATAGCGCAAGATGAGAATGTGTAGAAGCAGCATGCTGAGGCCTTCACTCAACCACGGGACACTATGGCTGCACAATGATGATGATGGTGATGACTACAAGAATGCCCAGGGAACACGTGAGTGCACACTTATGTCCTTCCGAAGGTCCGGGGTAGGAGCCCCTCAGGACATTACCTATTACATACGTGACGAAGTCGGACATTGGTACACAGAAAGATATGTGTTGTGGTTGGTCAGACCAAACGCGACAGGAACATTGCACGTGAATGAGTAGCACGGAGTACGTCATGTGGTCGACCCTTCAACGCATTGTTCGACGTCGGCATGCGCGTTTTCAATAGCGCACAAGTGATTTCTCGGAATACTCTTCGTGCTACCCCTCCACGTACAATTGGCACAGAATGATATTCCAAACACATACACGTCGAAAAAACGTGGCAAAACCGTTTTGAAAAGGCTGGAAGATTACCGAAGTTTTACTTTACTTCAGCACGTTTAAACTGCGTCCCCTGCGCAAAACAGACAGTGTCATCAAATAATGACAATTTATTTCAGCAGTTCGTGCGCATATCGAAGTTTCACTGGCAAGCGTCAACATTTTGAAATCAGAAATGCAGGCGATTTCGTAGAACGTCGAGCTCCATTTCCTGTCAATGGCGTAGCCAGAGGGCGGGGCATGGGGGCCATGCCCCCAATGCCGGAAAAAATTAGGATGGTGGGGAACGAAGGACCAATAACTGACTGTCTTATTCATAGAGTCACAAAGTACAGTGGGTTTCATGATGCCTGTGTAAGATTTTCCTTCCTATTTTTTTGGCGAAACGGTATTTCGCAAATAAATTCATTCAAACAGGATTAAGTTAGGAATTCTCATCTTCTGTCTCTGGTTGCAGCGTAAGAGTTGACAGAGCATGTGATGATGGTGTGTGTGTGTGTGTGTGTGTGTGTGTGCGTGTGCGTGTGCGTGTGCGTGTGCGTGTGCGTGTGCGTGTGCGTGTGCGTGTGCGTGTGCGTGTGCGTGTGCGTGTGCGTGTGCGTGTGCGTGTGCGTGTGCGTGTGCGAGTGCATGTGCGTGTGTGTATGGTGTTTGTCTCTCCTTCCACAAATCCTCCTTCGTCTCTATCAACGTTCGCTTCATTTCCAGCCTCAGTCGCTGGGAAATGTTGAGACCCTCGTCGGTCTCTAGTCCACAATCCGGCGCATACGTCGAGGTGTCCGATTGGTCATCTGCACCATTGATCTGCTCCACTCCAGATCCCGTGACCTGAGTCTGCGATGGTCGACTCGACGCTTCGGTCCTGACACTTTGATCCTCACCGCTTCAACGAAAACATCCTGTAATCACCAATAACAGATTTATGCAGTGATGACGTCATGTCGTTGTGAAACATGTTTGACATGTAGTGTACACAATTACATCGTAACTAGTATCTTTAAACTAGTGTCTTTCATAAAAATGTATAACCTTTATACAATGCTATTGTCCAACAAATCCTGCTAATATGTTTAAACAAGGCCATGTTCGGGAAGATCTTTGCATATATATATATATATATATATATATATATATATATATATATATATATATATATATATATAATACGTACATACATACATACATACATACATACATACAGCATAATCACATACGTATGTACTGTAGATATATGTATGTATGTATGTATGTCTGCATTTATGTATGTATATATATATATATATATATATATATATATATATATATATATATATATATTTATGTATATATATATATATACATACAAAATTCGACGCACGCACGCACTGCACACCGTATGTTTCTTGCAGTACTGGACATGTGTAATACTTGGGTTCTTTCGCATTATGTTGAAAGCCAGATTGCGACATTCCGCAAAGCAGGGAACAATCGCCAGACAACCAAACATCGCGTCATCTATTTTTACTTGGTCGTCTGTGCCGTCTGTCCAGGCATGAATGGTGTCCTGCACGTTCTTTCCCCGAACTGCATGATAAACGACGTCATCACAGTGAATGAACTGCTGTTAAAGAGTCCGCTGCAGCAATCATCTAAAACATAAATTGTCATCGCAAACGAAACAAGGTGTCACATTAATTATACTATCCATCTAATGGAAACAAAAGTACAATGGTTCTAATCGCATTACGTTTTCGGTGTAAATGGCGTAACATTGTGAGTCCATATAGGCCCGGTTAGATCATTAACGCCACGGCCTGCTCTGAAAATGCAAAGAGGGGAGGGAAGGGTTCTGTCGAGCCCTGAGTTTGTTTCAATTCGTTTGTCCTTTGACAAGGCAACAATTGATTGTCGTAGTTTTGTTCTGTTTCAAATGAACCACGGGTGTCAGCTACTATTTGTGTACTACTATGAAACACCGGAACCCGACATTGTTGCGGCCATTTTGCGTTTCCGATCCGCATTTCATTGTTTTACATATCAATGCACGAGCAAATACAAGCGTTATATATTACATAAATCATTATTCAATATATCCCACTAACCTGGTGTGAAACATTCGAAACTATGCTACTGCTAGCAGTAGTAAATGTATTTGTATTTTGACGACATAGTATCGGAATACATTGACATGATATTGAACCACACAAACGTGATTAATATTCTCATTTTGCCCGCTGCCGAATGAAAGGGGCAGTTACTGCCAAAATAAGGCTTTCTATAACAGTGTTGGCGTCCGTGAAGTTACCACTATTATTATTATAATGCCCGCAAGGTTACTCTAACTGCGTACTATTCTTTACTGTAGCAGCTAATGGTTGTTTTTATTAACTTACTTATAGGTATATGTCGATAAAGGTGTTTGTAGTGTGTGTCCTTAAAAAGGAAAATGTGTCAAATACAACATATTTATGGGTTAAGCCAGTGATCTGTTCGAGTATCGCCAGTTTTCGTTGCTGCGCATATGCAAACGTGAAAATGTCGGGAGAATTACGTCCAAACTGTAGCCATAAACAGAGGAATGCATTCCAAAAGATGTTTGTTTGCATTGTAGTTGGACGACAATTTATGTAATGTAATTGTGCTCTGCGTGTGCCACACCTAACTAACTTTGACAGCTGCCGTCACAGTTATTTTTTGTATTACTGGTTGGGTAAATTAAGTGCTGCGCTATATAGAGGAGTGCATGTTTACTCCGGATGCTCTGGGTAAAGTCTAAATGAGCCGACCTCCGAACTGGTCAATTGTTCGGATCGTAGAACGTAACATAACAATCACCATCACCACGACGGCGACACTTAATTCAGGAAAACGATCCTCTACGTCACGCAGTACGTCCCTTGGTAACTCGCAGTAAAAGGTGACACAGTAGGCTTACGTGTAACACCAAAAGTGACACAACCGATTCTCGACTATCGTTATGCCAAAGTCATAGTAATAAGAATATTGGTTTGGAAACTTATATAATGTTGAGGACAAGACCTATCTATGGAGACGAACATATCTTTCTCTGCAACAGCTTTATGTTAAACATACGAGTATAATAGTAGGGGCGTGAAGCGGGTTTCTACGTTGTATGCGCCCATAGCGCTTTCCTATGTGAGAGCACATTACGATGTCTATGAAATAGTGCAGTGTGTTTTCAATAATCGTTACAAATTGATATCACAACTGTCACATGTATACCAGCAAGTTACATTACATGGGAACGGCATGTTTACTAGTAGTAATGCATGCAACGCACGTTTTTCTTCTAAGCATGATATCACATAATAAAATCCCCACTGCTGAGCATTGTAACAACAATAACCAGGAAACCTTGGGACACACTCTTCCAGCAGATGTGGGAGAGTGAATTTGTGTGTTTTTGTTATCGGGTTTGTGTGTGTGTGTGTGTGTGTGTGTGTGTGTGTGTGTGTGTGTGTGCGTGTGCGTGCGCGCGCGCGCTGTGTGGCGGGGGAAACTGCGATAAGATCGAAACGCAGAGCTGCTCTGGCAATAAGGGCGGAACAAATTCTTATTGCCAGAGCAGAAATCGATTTATGGTAATGTGCATGCGCGTCCAGTTGGCGATATGTTTAGCGAACACATGTCGATATAATAATTGTTTCAGATACACATGACGCCCTGGTATCGTTTTTTGACTGATTTAGGCGATCGTGGCGGGGAAACTGCGATAAGATCGATCCGCAGAGCTGCTCTAGCAATACGGGCAAACAATGTATTATTGCCCGAGCAGAAATCCGCAGATAGGGACCTGCAAGAAATAGGCTCAACTTGTTTATGATGGTGTATGTCGATTGTATGTATAATATGTAAGATATATCGTTGACAGAATTTAAATATCTTCATGCAGTCAAAAATATGGCAATTTTAACTTTCAGAAAATGTAGCTACAACGCGCTACATGCGATTTTTATGAAATTGGCAGGGTCTTCTTATTAAATATTCATCTAAGTACTAACCAAACTGCAGAAAACTTTTTCAACGTGCTACTCAGATATAATTATCCGAACACATCGCATATTCACTTATCAAAATTAAATAACTCACTTACAATTTTACCATTCACACTTTGGCATTCTCTGTCATCTTGGGTCTCAGAAAAATGTGGTTTCAACATCATACGATTAATATGAGGCTCTTAAAGGAGTTTCACTGGGCCTCCCCCCACTAGCAGAAAAGCCTAGTGGACACAAATTGCATCTGACCTACCGACGCGCATCTAGCGCATTTTCAGGGCAAATCTCGGAGCAGCTCTGGCAATAAGGACGGAAAAAATTCTTATTGCCAGAGCAGAAATGGATTGATGGTAATGTGCATGCGCGTCCGGTTGGCGATATGTTTAGCGAACACATGTCGACATAGTAATTGTTTCGCCCTGGTATCGTTTTTTGACTGATTTGGGCGATCGTGGCGCGGAAACTGTTTGGTTTTACTCGGTCTTCTCACAAAGTGCCAGCGATGTTTACTCGTGTGCTCTATTGCAATCTGTGTTGTTGTTGAACAACTGTGTGTAGATTGTTCTTGAAATATCACCTTAGCAATCGACAAATACATTCTTGAATACGTGATGGTGACGACGATGACAGTGAACAGAAAATAAGCATAGGTAGGACATTCCAAGTAGCATTACCAAATCGACTTTACATTCAATATCTTGTGATGAATGAGTATTTGACAAAAGAAAGAGGAAAATAAATAGTTCGCATTGCAAAAACTCTATAAAAATAGTCCTCTATAGTAACCCGTTTGGCGAGGTTGCAATGAGTTTTCCTATGGCATACGATGTTGCATTGCATACATTGACAAACACATAGTAACACTTTTGAATATAGATATGTTGATGATGACCTTGTTTGACCTTCACTGGACGTGTAATACATCATTTGATGGTTCGGCTGTGTACTTCATTGTCACGGGGATAAACAATGCTTTCCAATGGTATATGACATGTTCATGAGTATGTAGGTGACGCAGATGTAAGCAACCACAAATTGTGTAACGTGTGCGGAATGGCGCAATTTCTAACGTTGATCAATTTACGATGACCCTGTTTGAACGCCGCTCAACACAAAGTACCTCACCGCACAGGTCCACGTCATATAGCATTTTGACGGGGAGAAACTGATCTTTCATACAATATATGACTTGTCCATAGATGTTAAGTAGACACACTGTCAATATAACTTCATAGTATTCACGGCACTGTAAACTTTCCAATAATCGTAATTTTATGGGTAACCTTGTATGATCATGTCATCATTCTTATTGTTGTAGGATACAGCATAATGTTGTATATTATCTTGGAGATAGGATATTGCGCTACATATATGACTTGGCCATTGTTTATTAATATAAAAAAAATAGTTACTTAGCCATTTATTAACGAGACGTTTTCAAAAGCGTCCAATTTCTAAAATTAATCATTTTATGATGACCTTGTTTGACCTCGGATTAACTCTTACTGCACCACCTGGCAACTCTACGACAGAGCTAATCGTGACGGGGAAATGCAGGGCTTTCCAATGATATAATATTTGGGTGTTTGCAGGGGGGCCATTTAAATCGGTATGTTAGGTGGTTCTGCCGCTCGCCTACTAGTAGCAGTAATACGACGACGTGCCCGTACTGACACTGATGCGAAGAGAAACGTGAAAGTACTACCAAGAAATCGCCTGTGCGTTGAATGCTCGGACCTTTATAAAAAACACGGTTCCTATGGGCGGCTACGTAACAACGTCCTAAATTGTAATGTAAGGGATACTTAAATATTTTCAAGTTGGCGTAGTTCACTAGGTGGCAGCACAAGCTCTAAGAGGTTAGCGAATGCTTATTATGGCATATTTCGTATTATGCTTTACTTCTTATTATGCCTGACTTCATATTTGAGCAGATGTCGTATTATGCCTGAGTTCCTGACTGGAGCAGATTATCTGCAATAATATAACCTAATATCGATCCATGCGTACCACACTACATAATATTTCGCCATAAAAACACTGTATGGGCTGATGTTGAAAATGCAAGCCAAACAATATTAGTGTTCAACATTGCAAACATTTCAGTGGAGAAGTTATGTCAAATGCCCCAAATATGTATTTAATTCAAAAGTACACACGCTAAGCCATGGGAACATTGACAGCAAATACACAGAAACCGGAGGTGCATCGTTAATAGCTTTATTTGTAGATACTATAAGTGGACAAAACGATGTACAATTAGAAACACAAAACACATAATAACTCAACTATACTGTACGTATATTTCTAATATACCAATGCATTAAATAGCGTAAATTACAGATTTCCTTCGCAGATGTTCTAATGTAATTTCACAGCAATAGGCATGGAAATGTAATAACATATTTACGTAAGCTTTGCTCGCAGACTAGTTGCAGGAATAAAACTGTGATAACAAAAATGTGTGTTTTTATATTCAACACGTAGACGTTTTAAAAAATATATAATAAACTTTCAATGTTATTATAATTAATTTTTTCTATTAATATTACTAAATGCTCGACAACGGGAACGGAGCACATTCTTCTAAAACATTTCAATGGAGACGTCAGTCGTAATTAAATTGTCGTTCATAAAAGTATATAAAATGAACCTTCAATTGCATTCTAATTCAAATATTCTATCAATATTAATAAGTGCTTAACAAAGGGAACAGTGCACATTCTTCTAAAACATTTCAATGGATACAACTTAGCAATAGTTTTTGTTGTACAATAACAGAACAATTAATTTGTTCTTCAAATATATCAACAAAATAACATATACTCAGTAGAAAATGTCGTAAAGTCTAAATGTTTCTCGGAACACATTGCCACCTCTTTAGCATTATTAATACTGTACAACTTCACAGCGCGAATACGTAGTTCACAAGACACATAAGATTGACACGTGTTTTTGGATGTGTCGCCCCCTGTATAGTCTGAAGCCTGCTGCTACGAAAGAGAATGATCTCCGAGCGACGAATCATGTGCTATTCTTCTTGTTAACTTTTTAACTCAGTCGTTGGTCTCCGTTTGTTTCACTTGATGATAGGCGAGAATAGCCTGCAAATGAACGGGACATCGTGAGCAGAACATAGTCTAGGCTGTATCATACATACTCTGCACTGCTTTAGTAGGTAACATAACCGATGGGAGGCCTCCAAGGCAGATTCCCGAGAAACGACGTGGGGCTGGCTATTAACCTATGGCGTTTTGGAGTGCCTGCCGAGCGTCAGCAAATCCAATTTTGGGGAATGTTTCAAGATCGTAGAAGATGAAATAACGGCGGCGATATGGTGAAAAAGTGAAATAAGTGGCCTCTTGACCTCCTATAGAGACGCAGCCAGCAGTGACAAGGAAGTGGTACTGACGCACGCGTTGAAGCCGTTCCCACACCAGTGGCATTTGTTCACGGAGTTGGTGAATGCGATTGTAGCCAATGCTACTCCTGCAAACATTCTTTTCACAGTGTTGTTCGTATCCCGTGATGTAGTAAATATATACACCGGGTCATAATTGACCACATGACACCAGCAATGCTGGAATCCGAAAATCATCCTGATAGTTAGTGACTCTGCCGGGTATATTTAAACACACTCCGGGTCAAGCTTCGTTAATACAGCTACCAAGTATCAAGTGTAAATTAAAAGAAAAGCCAATAACAGTTACTCTCATATTTTACAATTCGATATAATTTATTAAGGGAAACACCGTAAGGATTCAAATCAATGGAATTTTGGACACTTTAGAAGTACAACCTTTCAACATGTCATGGAGTTGTCCGTGCTCTGCGTGGATGTTCTTTATAATGGTAACTTAACACAAAATGTTAATTTAGCGTTGATGAACTGAACATACCCCCGGAGTCTCCCTGCGACCACAGCATACGGCGCGGCAACAAATGACGGCAGACCAGATGGAGACGATCACTTCGACCAGGTAGGCGACGACAAAGAGGAACATCACAGCGATGAGAACTCGTCCCTGATGCAGACACAACAGCGAGTAAACATACAACGAAACGACTCATAGTTATAGTCATTTTCACGATAACATGAATGCATTTTATCAGCTTGACAGCAACCCAGTTACTAACACCCAACTATTACTGAAAGTGATGTTTTTGTTCTTCGAAAGTACCGTGGATACATCGTCTTACCCTCGATTGAAACGCAACGTTTTTGTTTTTCCAATAACGTCGCATTGGAAATGAGCTTGCGACGGTTTTAATCCCATTCACATGATATAATCCCAAGCTCTAGGCGGGAATGATAACATGAATCCATTTGTTTGACAGCAACCTAGTTGGTGACATCTAACTATTACTGACACTGTTGTTTTGTTCCTCGAAAATATATCGTGGATTCGTCGTCCCCCCAAAGTGTATGTCACTAGCGTGGATATTCACGTATAGCGGTAGTAATTGTTTCGCATATATATGTGTGTGTGTGTGTGTGTGTGTGTGTGTGTGTGTGTGTGTGTGTGTGTGTGTGTGTGTGTGTGTGTGTGTGTGTGTGTGTGTGTGTGTGTGTGTGTGTGTGTGTGTGTGTGTGTGTGTGTGTGTGTGTGTGTGTGTGTGTGTGTGTGTGTGTGTGTGTGTGTGTGTGTGTGTGTGTGTGTGTGTGTGTGTGTGTGTGTGTGTGTGTGTGTGTGTGTGTGTGTGTGTGTGTGTGTGTGTGTGTGTGTGTGTGTGTGTGTGTGTGTGTGTGTGTGTGTGTGTGTGTGTGTGTGTGTGTGTGTAGAAGTACATGTAAATGTATGTGAAATACGTAGCACATATGTATGTAGCGTAGTAGTGGGCGTAGTGTAGCTAAAATGTAAACGGTGGTTTAATATGTTTATGAGTTCAAACATGAGAACCTGAAATATGAAATCTGTTTCAAAAATAGCATGCAAATAATGTTTCGAGATATGATTTGTATAATAACAATTCAGTAGACGCCTTCATAATGCAGGAGAAATCGAGGCAAAACCTAATGAAAAAGGTTGGTGGGTTTTAGATTTGTTTCCATTATTCCCATAATCACACCAGTGTAGTATTTTCGCGTTTCTTAGTTTCTGTTTAAAGGTAGCGTATACTTACTGATGTGTCACCGGAAAGTACAACTATAAATCCGAGTCCGAATAGAAAGCAGGAGATGAACGCGTAGACAGCAAAGACAGAAACAATGATTGACATCACCATGAATGCCACGATCTGGAAAAGAAAACGTAACGTCTGTAAGCATACAGCGGGTCGCACGTGGTTGTCAATAGTTTTAGTCTAGTTGCCAGCTGTATCCTTTCAATGGTGAACCTAGAAATTGTAATTACTGTAAGGTTTTTTGATTCATGTGTATTCATATTAGTGTCTGGAAGTTTGAGCTTTGTTGGCACTGGGCCAACATTGGGGATATTTTGTAATTAGGTAATTATCACAAATAGCATTTTAATGCTTGCTCCAAGTAAAATGGTTGAACTAATATGAGTAGAATCTTGTGTGATAGCACTTTTCTACACAAGTTGGACACGAGGAATTCATTTCTGATATTTTTGTCGTGATTAAAGTCAAGGTCAATGTATAAAATCAAGGTCAATGTCACTTTTGGCTCAAAAATGTTGAAATTTACTTATTTCCATACATCATAATAAAAAAATCATATATGGAAGTAACTTATGTTTGTGATCACGCCAACCATGGGTGCGTGCGTTGCGCGCATTCAGGATAGTTTCTTCCATTCTCCTACAATCCTCCCTGCAGACTGGCTTCAAGACGTGGGAGGAAATATGTGAATATATCTGGAGAGGGCACGGCTTTACCCAACTGGTCGCCACTGGGTAGACGACTTCATAACCCCAACCTTGATCGTACACCAGTTTATCTGCTTCGAGAGACAGGGTGGGTGGTTTCTACAGCAGCTCTGCACATAGCGTCTGTTACTATACTTTTTCATCGCTGGACACCACAACTATGCACGGTACCTCTCTGGCGCTCCCTCGAGATGTCAGTGCTACTGCCTACCGCCGCCAAGGACGACCTTCTCTCCGGTGCATTTGTTTGCAGACACAAGGCAGGCAGGTGGAACGCTGTCTCTGCAGATTAGATCTGGGTGCACACGGCAATAAATTTCGGAAAAGGTGGCTTGAAGTGTATCACACTATCCTCAACACAAGTAGCAGAATGGATTGACTCTTTCCCCATATCTGCACATGTTTCTGACACGCTTGACCATTGCTACTCTCGAGATCTGTCAAGCAGTTCCAGGGAGACGCCGCACAAGGAGGAAGATGTGAAGAGATGTAAAGTTGATGAAGATGACCGCCAGCGTATCAATACATAACTTGGAAAAAGTTCCCACCTCCTCGATACCGAGAGTGATGTCCTCTACAACATCCATAGTAGACAACTGGCTCCAACGATGGTCAATGTGTCAGACCCCTTGGCTCTTGGTGGAACGATGGCAACTGCATTCCCCAACTCACTCCCAGCCGGAATCCGCAAATCACTCCCAGCCGGATTCCGCAACTCACTCCCAGCCGGATTCTGCAACTCACTTCCAACTGCATTCCGCAACTCACTCCCAGCCGGATTCCGCAACTCACTCCCAGCCGGATTCCCCAACTCACTCCCAGCCGGATTCCACAACTCACTCCCAGCCGGACTCCCCAACTCACTCCCAGCCGGATTCCGCAACTCACTCCCAGCCGGATTCCGCAACTCACTCCCAGCCGGATTCCCCAACTCACTCCCAGCCGGAATCCCCAACTCACTCCCAGCCGAATTCCAGGCAAAGCTCAGTTCGCCAGTGAATACTATGGAACATCTGAAACGAGGTGTCACAATTTGTGACAAGGTCGTGTTCGACCTAGAGTCCATATTTCTCCGTCTTCTGGTAGTCGGTAAACAGCGCGAGATGGAACTCCTGCCAATATTTGTGTATGAACTATGTGCTGTCCCTCCATCACTTATGGATGAGTACGGTTGCCTCCGGAGAGGAAACAAGGCGATACTAGTTCACAAGCTTGGAGTAAAGCATCACAAGCTCCACGCTCTGACGGCATCATCGTGGACGCCCAGCAGCTCTTGTATCACGTGGTCTGGCCCTGTGGGGAAGTGTAGGTGTTCTGGCGGAGTCACTGAAAGCGCGGCTTGCATTGTGTGCTGCTACAGAGAAATTTCTCATTTTGACCGTTACACTGAACTATCGGCTAAGGACCCCGAGGCAGCGGCGAGCTGGTGCTGGCTCCAGTACACTTAACCCGGACCTCAACAGCCCTCTGCCAAGTCGTGAGGCAATGATAACAAGCGTGGGCTGTCACGTCTTCTCAGTACGTTCAACCTAGGGTTTGATGTGTCAGTTGAGAGCAGGGATGATGGCGTTTTCTTGCACGATAAACCAGACGTCACCACCATCAGCTATCTGTTGCAAGCCCCCGATGCTGGTCGTCAGTTGGTCAGCATTGTCAGCGACGACAGCGACATGTGTGTGCTGCTGGTCTACTGGACGTGGCGTTACGATCTACAGGTTCGGGGTGCTGTGCATATGGAGAAGTGGGACTTACCCAACTTAGGGGACACACTGTGCTCACAGCTACTTGGAGCCCATGTACTAAGCGGCTGTGATACTGTTTCCTACCCCTTCGGCAAAGGCAACGCCACGGTTCTGAAGACACTGAAGGCAGACAATTTTCCAGGGCTGTTCGACGTGCTGGGTGAGAAGAGTGCCACTCACGCGGACCACATGGCAGTTGGACAGCAGTTCTTTGCGGCACTGTATGGACAACCCACGGGCACCTCGATGACTCAAGCTCGGTATAAGCTCTACACCCGCAAACAGGGGAAGCCACTGAGCATCATGTTACTGCCTCCGACGGACACAAACATTTACCTCCATGTGCGACGTGCTCACCTGCAGATGTTGCTTTGGGAGGCAGCTGACCATCAGCGTCCTCCATATGACTCCATCTCAGAGTATGGTTGGAAAATAGACGACTGGGAAAACTTGCCCCAGCATTGTCAGTGGTCCACCAGGACCACCTCTTCTAATGAACGTCGTTAGCCGCTGTCGAGCGAAGGACAAAGCATGCAAGGAAGGCAACTGTAGCTGTTACCGTGAAAAACAATCTACTGCCTCTGTATAGCACGTGATGAATGCTGCAACCAATTTACGAAGAAGGAGGAGATGGAAGAGAACGTTGACCAGCATGACCATGAATATAATTATGATTATGTAGATCGAGATGAGTTATAAGAACAATACCCAGCATCGGATGGATATTATGGTATTATAATATATGTTAATTTAGTTTTACAATGAATGTTTATATTTGGTTATATTAGCCATAGGCTAGTGTTTCTCTATTTAGTAAAACTAACTATAAATAAAACCATTGATTGTCTGTTTGATTGTCAGTTACGCGAAGTGGGGACGTTAAGTACATTTCAACAATTTTGAGCAATAAATGACATTGACCTTGATTTTTTTACATTGACTTTGACCTTTAATCACGACAAAAACATCAGAAATGAATTCCTCGAGTCAAACTTGTATAGAAAAGTGCTATCATACTTGATTCTAGGCTTATTATTTCAAACATTTTACTTGAATCAAGCGTTAATAATGCTAATTATGCTAATTATATAATAAAAAAGTTTCTCCAAAGTTGGCCCAGTGCCACCAAAGCTCAAAATCTTCCAGACACTCGTGTGAATACATATCAATCAAAAAACCTTACAGTAATTACAATTTCTAGGTTCGCTGTCCTGCAACTAGACTAATTGTTCAGTTGTTGAAAAGAGTTCTGCTAGCCAAAGGTTGTGGTTGTCTACGCTACTACTGTTAACTAACATATGTGTGGAAATTAGTTGAATTCGTTTCACTTCACTTAGTAAGTGCCGTTTTTAAATTGAATATGATCCCAAGACTTCTATCATTCAGACCAATTTAAAAACAAAACCATTACATCTATGAAACATTACAATGTGCCCGTTCGATCACAAAGAAACGTTTAGCCTCTTTATGCAACCCTAACGTAGATTTGGTCACAGGCAAACACACAAACGTACATACGTACATACGTACATACATACATACAGACACACAGACACACAGACACACACATACATAT
Organism: Ridgeia piscesae; assembly: GCA_025642075.2. Lineage (NCBI taxonomy): Eukaryota > Metazoa > Annelida > Polychaeta > Sabellida > Siboglinidae > Ridgeia > Ridgeia piscesae. The sequence goes on from JAODUO010001774.1 coordinate 28,834, forward strand.
ACATACGTACATACATATATACATACGTACATAATAATAATAATAATGTTTATTGTCCAATCAAGATGGGAAACATATTTTGCACTTGGGAGGTTGCATAAAAACACAATATTTAAGTCACATAGTAATGCATGTATACAGTAAAATCAAGCATGTAAATATGTAAACGGTAGCTAATATATATATATATATATATATATATATATATATATATATATATATAATATAAATTGGAATAAATATGCTAAAACAATATTATAATAAGATAAATTAATTAATTAACAAAGATGATAAAAACAACATTGCATTGGCAGTGGTAAAGACTGTGATAGGGCAACGATTTTTTGTTGGCTGATTCAGATACTTACTTGATGGAGGATGGAATGAAGGATTTAAGGGCTCGCTGGGTTTTTATTGTTGGCATTATGTACAAGCAAACAAGACCGAACGTCATAACACTTTTTTACAAATGAATCGTGGAACACAAATAAAATGTGTCGGTCTATATTTAAGGCATTGAGTTTTCTCAGGAAGTACAATCTTTGCTGGCCCTTCTTATATAGATTCATTGTATTATCATCCCACCTTAGTTTGTCATTGATTGTTGTACCCAGATATTTATATGAATGCCAATTATTTCTATGTGTTTCCCATTGATGTTGACAGGGGTGGGGTGATGTACACCTGATCGGAAGTTTATTATAAGTTCCTTGGTTTTGACAACATTTAACTGTAACATACGTACATACATACTTACATACATACATCACACACACACACACAACGCACCACGCACACGCACGCACGCACACACACACGCACGCACGCACACGCACGCACGCACGCACACGCACGCACGCACCCCGCACGCACGCACGCACGCACGCACACGCACGCACGCACGCACGCACGCACGCACGCACGCACGCACACGCACGGAGGGAGGAGGGAGGGAGGGAGGAGAGGGAGAGGGAGAGGGAGGGAGGGAGGGAGGAGGAGGAGGAGGGAGAGAGGGAGAGAGAGAGATAATGGCATTGCTTTATAATATGAACATATTACATTTGCCCTACTTTTACATAACTACTTTCTGCGTATTCATGCAAAGATAATGTTGTGCGTACCTGCGTGCGTGCGAGAGGGCGTGTAGCAATGTGTGCGTGCGTACGTACAAGCGTGCATTGGCGTATAACACGGTAATTATGACCAGGCCAAATCAGACAGAGGCTGCACATTGAAAGTGCGCGTGGAAAGTGTAGAAATTGTGGAAAAGCTTCACTAGAAACGATGTACTTACTGGGCCAGTCTTCTTGAGTTTGCCGGCAAAGATGCCCAAAATCCCGGCGACAATCATCTGTGGACAACAGTAACATCCAGTGTAGACCGGCTCATGTCACTTATTATCATCAAGCTAAGGTCAGCAATTATCACCACAAACATCTTTTTATGCACTTGTTCCTCTGACCAGTATAAATTCGACTGTCGCCTACTGCGGCCTGGAGAAGAGCAGAGGCGCCATCTGGGGAATGTCGGGTAACTAAAAAATAATACACAACTTAAGACACTAAAAATCCAAAGTACGAACTCCGTTCAGTAGTTTTGACAGCATTAAAACATTACAGGAAATAAATATAATAAAGGTACGAATACGTATAACTAAATCATTGTTGTACGGAAAATGTATGTATGTATATATGTGTGTATCTATGCATGTATGTATGTGTGTATGTATGTATGCTTGTATGAATGTATGTATGTATATATGTAGTTATGTATGTATGTGTATGTGCTCACGTGTAAATTGACGTAATTATAAACGACTAACTAACTAATCGTATGGTCCATATTATCCATGCGCCATACAAGATGTTATTCTCAGTTTGAGGAACTAATTTGTATTATCATTTTCAGTTCGACCAATATATCTGATGCGTCCGAAAATCGGTGATGGATATTTCAAAACATTAGCGTATTACGTTTGGACTTCTTACCTCATGGACACATTTTGTAAACCTGCTTCGGCTGTTGTACTGAGAATACTGACAACTTGTAAACCAGAACAAAATATGTTAAGTAGAACGTCACAATGACAAATATCCCATTCATTTCCTTGTAAAATTATTACTTATGTGTGATTTAGATGAACATAACACACATTATATATATAATATATATATGTGTGTGTGTGTGCGTGTGCGTGTGTGTGTGTGTGCATGCGCGCGCATGGTGTTCCGCTATTGAGCATGGCGCCCCGTGGTATTATATTAACCAACCAACGAGGGCCCATTGTTCAATCTTCTTTATATAATTATGTTTTGGTTATGGTTTGTAAACGAACTACACATATTAATTGATTACTTTAAAATACAGTATTCCATTTTATCTAGTTAATATTTGTTTGACTTTTGGTGAGAATTTGAAGACAAAACCATGTTTCTCGTAAATTATTATAGGTTGTTCTGATTAGTAGCTTTTTATTACTCGACCTTTGATGAAAAAACAGTGTCTCGTAGGGACTTACATCCAACAGTTGTAAGCATTGTTCAGTTGGACAATTATTGTTTGACCCGGATGTGTTTGTTGCATCCGTGTTGTCTCCCGTATCTGAGCTGGATGCATTTATTTGTCAGCACACAATACCCTGCGAGTGACCCCCGCCCTCCCCCATCGCTAGTCGTAATGGGACGTTTGTTGATGTGCTGCTTTTCAATATGGTTACGACAAATATATGTATCAATCGGCGTTATATAAATGTAATCCTTCATCACTCCTGCTACACAAATCGAGCTATTGTGCTACATTAAGTACAACACTGGCTACTTACGAAGGCGCCAAAGACTGGATAGGCTACGATGCTAGGCATGAACTCGACACCTCGAAAGACGGCCATGTGAACGATGCTGAGGACTGAAGTAAAGACTCCCACAGCGATCTGTATCCCCGCCAGGACGAAGGACGTTTTGCTCGCGTAGTGTGAGTAGAATCCAGGAGGATCCGTAGCTTGCACGACGACTACATTAGCTGCCATGTTTCCGGTTGTGTTTTGAAGACACGGCTCGAGACAGTGACCTATTTATAAGGCCGGTGTCTGCAAGTCATATACAGGGAGCGTCCCGCGAGTTCAGTGACACACACGGTAGTGTCCATGAGTCCGTGAGACAGAACAATACTACAATCACCGACTCGTAATTCTGGCAGAGGACGCAAGGCAAAGCACTCCACTTACAGGGGACCCTTAACAAACATAGTCTCCCAGGTGTACACTCCGTAGGCCCCGCCGAAACATTCCAAGCAAATCGAAAATCATATCACCCGCCCCACCCAACATTTTGAAGGGGGTCTTCCTCTTGTACTGCCACTCTCTCCTCTCCTCTCCCCTCCCCTCCCCTCCCCTCCCCTCCCTCCTCTCCTCTCCTCTCCTCTCCTCTCTCTCTCTCTCTCTCTCTCTCTCTCTCTACCCCCTGTCTTTCTTCACACAGCGAGCAGCGCCGTACAGTAATGATGCGAAGCACGACAAAGTCATGTTGAAATATAAACAGTCCGTTTACACTTCGTAGGGTGCTGTGTGGAAACCCCCACATGAATGGACTATATGATTGAGCAATTCAAACTCACTGATCACCCAGAGAAGTGTGAAACAGTACAAAATGCCCTGAATTTCCTCAAATGGCCTAGCATTATGTCCTTGTTTATCTAATGTGTTCTTGTGTGCAAAACACTACTTTACACCCACCACGAACACATTACGAGATGACCCCTTAACTAACTTCACGAGGTCGCCTACGTGCTATTGTATAAACAAGATGTTGGCTCCTGTTGTATGTGTAAAAATAGGTCAATATGTGTGTGTGTGTATGTATAGTAATGCTCTGCGCGTGGCGGGTTTCGGTCCGCAGCCCGAGGGCTGGATTTTTTATTTGTTGCGGTGCGGGCTGCGGGCTAGATCAGTGCGGTGCGGGCCGGGCTGCTGGCCCCCGCGGGCTGGTATCTGCGGGGCGAGGCGGGCTGCAAGCCAGGATATGGCAAAATATGCGTGGCGGGGCGGGCCGAATGATATAGTTGCCGGGCGGGTGCGGGCTCAGCTTTTTCAGCCCACGCAGTTTGTCTCTAAATGTGCACATCGTTTGTGCCTATTAGTTGGTGGATTACCTGATAGCTCGTTGTGTGTGTGACACTATTTGTTGCTTGCATGACTGCACGTGTGCGACGAATATATGCTGTGCATGCGTGGATGTGTTCATACATGTGTGCGTGCAACTAGATGTCGAGCATAGCTGCATGTGTGTGTGTGTGTGTGTGTGTGTGTGTGTGTGTGTGTGTGTGTGTGTGTGTGCGTGCGTGCGTGCGTGCGTGCGTGCGTGCGTGCGTGCGTGCGTGCGTGCGTGCGTGCGTGCGTGCGTGCGTGCTGTGTGTGTTTAACTATATTATGATAACATGTGCTAGCCATGTCCTTTTGGTAAACAACATGTTGCCAGTGAGCATTCTGGTAACAGAGCAGTTTGATAACACTGTTGAAAACAGTCATAATATTTCACTGTTTTGTTGTTTTGCCCTGCCAGCTTTAGTCATTCTTTAGAATGTACATACAATAATTCACTGTAAAAGAAATCACAGAAAAAATTTCAGTTTTGCCTAGCAAAGTCACAGGAAATAAGGTCACAAAATAATGTTATTCAAAGGTTTAGTCTAGCATACACCAGCAACATAAACATCTTTTGAATCTTTGACAACAGTAAGAAATAAGGTAGCAAAATAATGTTATTGTGGCACAGATCGCTACAGACTGCCCTTTGTACACAATCATAGCAATGATGACAGACCTAGCTGATTTGGGTTCTCCCTTTAACACCAGTATCACCATTCACCAGCCCTGTCTTGCTAGGCTGAGTGATGTTTGAACGCTGTCTTCCCGTCATAGCTACTTCCCGTTATAGCTACTTTTTATTCCCGTTATAGCTACTAATTAAGTTTGACAGTTGAACTAGTCCCGTTATAGCTACTTTTCTATTTCTCCATTTTACAATGTAACAAGATAAGGGAGCATTAACCATTTCATCTCCATCCAGCTGATGTCCATGAGGGGTGGATGGCTTTGATATAAGGAATTTCAACAAAGTGAAGTGATAATTTTTAACGAGTACTTTGTGGAGACATGGCTTGATGAGGATAAAACATTCACCATGGACATTTGGAATGTCTATGTATATAATGTATATATATATATATATATATATATATATAAAATATATATATATATATATATATATATATATATATATATATATTAGATAATATATACACATACTATTTTATTTTAACACTAAACATTTGGACTAGTTCAAGCATTCTGTGTTCAATTCAAGTCAATTCAATTCAATTTATTTCAAAACACACAACATTAAAAATAAAGCAATACAAATAATAATACGTCACATGGTACGAATGAAATACAATTAAGAAATATGTTTTGAAAAGGAGTAGACATGAAGTGAAACACTTATATGTGTCTACCCCTGTGAACACTTTTCATAAAAATGATGGGTGGGTGGGTGGGCGAGTGGGTGAACGAGTGAGTGATTTAGTGAGTGAGTGAGTGATTTAGTGACTGACTGACTGACTGGCTGACAGGCAGGCAGGCAGGCAGGCAGGCAGGCAGGCAGGCAGGCAGGCAGGCAGGCAGGCAGGCAGGCAGGCAGGCAGGCAGGCAGGCTGGCTGGCTGGCTGGCTGGCTGGCTGGCTGGCTGGCTGGGGCTGGCTGGCTGGGAAAGAAAGATACAATGAACACATCGGAATAAGAGCTGGAGAACATTATTAAGAATAAAATGTGGTAAACAGGACAGTGATGGAACAGATTATGACTATAGATTCTATTAATCTGGCTTACACCATCTGCTGACAACATTTTGAAACTGTGGATATGCATGAAACTGTATGCATCGTTTTGCCAGTGTGTATGTACATTGCTTCGTGTTATTAAGGCTTTATCATACAGCGGTGTGACTCTGTTGCATGTGTTTAATGATCTTTATATAGCAACAAATAAATGCTTGTCACTTGTGAAATGTTTCGACAATTTTGTGTCAGTCAATTTGAAACTTCCTTCCTAGAGAGGACATACTTGTGTAAATTCGCACCTGAACATTCACACAACAGAGGTAAGAGAACTGAATAAATATAAAACTACACATTAATATGTTATGGTGTTTATGAAATATTTGCCTTTTATGGTCTCAATGCTGTACTTTTACACAAAAACACATACTACTACAGTCAGTACTCAACCCCTGGCACAAATATATATTGTGCAGACAGGGAGAGAGAATCCCTAAAACCATAATTGAAGTGGGTCCAATTACATTGTAAAATATTATTGGGTGCATTACTTTTTTATGTATGAAATGAATAGCTAATAATGTATACATGGGTACTCAATTAAGGGGTGGGGTAAATAGTTGAGGACAAATATAGACACCCCGGTGTGTTTATTCAAAATGGATGTTTATGTCAGATTATATTATAGATAGGGCATATATTCAAAACGGGATGTTTATTAGAATACTGTAACTATGTATGAGTAATAACCATGGCCTACTCTTGTGGTTACTGGCATTTTCTTAGCAATATTTTTATTGATGTGCTTTCTATGTAGTTTAGGTTTAGTTGTTTATGGAAAAGGTTGGATTGTAATAAAAATGTGTTATTGATATGGTCTTTCGAGTTTGTTCTTTACCAAATCTAGTATATTTCAAGTAAGATTAAATTACTCATTGAATTAATATATGAGGAACAATGTAAAAGTAAAACGCCCAAGACCATTCATTTAAGCCCAGGACAGCACTAGCCTAATCCTCCACCAGTGACTAATATGAATTTCTGTAAGACATTCTACAATACCATAAACCAGTCCATGATAAGGATGAAAGAAAGAAAACAGCATTACAACTTTATAAGTTTATATGTAGGACTGGATGCTTTGTGGTGTTGGAATATTGATTCGATTTTGATTTAATGAATATTCACCAATGCTTATAGTTACAGAAAAATGTAAATGCATACCGTAGTTATTATACAATAAGTTTGTTTTTCTCAAAAAATTATCACGATATAAAGGTGAATTTATTTGAATAGTTAGATATTAATTTAACACCAAACACAATTATCATCATGACATGTCATCAGTACAATCACAATCAGTTATGCACTGCAGTCGGGGAACGTTGAGTCGTTAAGAACAATTCAAGTCAACAACAGCCGATTAAAGATGTACCGAAAATTGGCGATCGTCGTAAGCATAGACTGGGATTAATACTTACGACTCGTCGTAAACACCTGACAAACTTGCATTCCCTATTGCGCAAGCGCAACCGGAAATTAGCGATCGTCGTAGGCATAGCCTGGGATTTATGCTTACAACTCGTCGTAAGTATAGCCACGCCGGTTAATTAATTATGACTGCTTTGGCTTTGGCAATGCCTCCAACGAACTAGTTATTAGCGAATCCGAAGCAAGCAAAGGACAGGGTCGAGTATCTAATCCTAGTTCTAGTAAAAAAATCATGGTGATGAACACAACATAATCTTTATTGTCATACGACTAAGTTATGAGCTAATCGTTGAAGTAAACAGGATTTACTAACCTGTCAAAAAGTCACTTGTCCTGGTCATGAATTTTAACATGCCGGCCGTTTCTTTCGTTTCAATCCATAAATGCATCATCTTTCCAAGGTACACCTTTGTGGACGGCTGCCGTCGTCGCTCTTCTTCTCAGTGGCATATATTTTCATGGGCGACCACGCATTGGAATTTTATTAAAAACACAAACAAATTGGAATGAATCTCAATTGCATTCGCCAATTTCTACGTAAACAAGAAGTCCTGGATGGTGGGGGTCAAGGCAGATCTCGTGACATCTTCGTTACTGCGCGTTATCATGTGATTAAGGCGAATATTATCTACCACATAAAACCAGTTAGGTAGAAAACTTCAATATGAAAAAGACTATAAATTATATCAACCGGTCTGGTTAAAATAGTGTTTACGTTTTAACCAAAAACCAATGTGCAAAAGCGAACCAGTGTATCACAGGGGGTACTTGGTACGTTCGCTTTTTCGCGAAATTAACATGAAACGCGAGGAGCAAAACAATCGGCATGAGCAGGCAGCTTTAAACAAAACTAAGCTGGGTAACATGCACCGCGAAATCTTCAAAGATAACTTTGGAATCTGTTTTTATTTTCTAATATCTACAACTCATTCTAACAATGAAATACGACGCGTAAACGTAGGGTCTCTCCAGCCAGGCAAAGAAGTTATGTTAAGCATCACATACACGGAGAGAAAAACAAACATCTGGGAGAAAAAAGGCAAAGACGTTATTGAACAAGTCAGAAAACGGAAGTGGACCTGGGCAGTTAGAATGTGATGTTGTTCAAGGTGTTTCATGATGTGGCTATGAAGTATGTGTTCAAGAAGTTTGGAAGTGTGCTTTCTTATCTTTTAATAAGTGGCTATTTTTCATAAGTATATCCATCTTTTAATTACATAAACATAACCGATCGACTTAAATTTAACGTACTTTCACCATCGGTATATTGGTTAACATTGTCATGGTCAATACGCAAATATTACGTTTAAAACCAGAGTACTATTACGAGTAAAACCAGAGACGACGCCAAGTTTGACAGCTAACCGGAACTCATGAGAAGATCGATGGTTCCAATCGACTCGATAGGCGTCGCTGCGGACTGTCATAATTCCCGTACTTCACGAAATTGTCTGGTTCCTGGAACTATCGTTACTGTTAACGAGTAGGACTCATACCAATAATGTGAAATTATACCGTCAAATTAAAATGTCTCCCACTCGTTTGCACTAGTGGCAAAGCATTTCTTTCAAATGATCAAGTCCCATCATGTGACTGCGACGGAGTGACGTCATAAACAGCGCGATAACGACGGCCTGATGCAGTATTGAATGTCTGCAAGTAAAGCGTCCGATCTCGCCTCCAGCCACCCATCCGCTAAGTTTCACCAGTCGCTGGACAACATATGTTAGTCAAGAGCCCTGCCCATGTCAATGAAGAAGAAGACGGAGGGTGAAACCAACCACGGCGAACGTTTGCAAGAAGACACGAACATTTATCAGATAAGTTCAGCTCCGGAATATTTATTATAACTGGTGGCAGTGTTGCATCAGTTTTTAGGGCCCTGCCTATCGATGAGCCAGCAAACACAGTTGTGTAGACGAACACTAATAGTTCAGTCTAGCAATAACTATTTATGTAACTTTTGAGTAAGTTTAGCTTTGACATTCCCTCTGGAATAGAATTAGCCGGGGGACCGATGATTGTTGAACCAGCAAAAGAGAGTTGTGTAAAAAGGCGGAGAGTCAAGTCAATACTGAGATATTTTGTAAGGAATTACGTAATCATTTAGCAGTTCGGTTCAACATAGCATAATTGTTCTATTTAATCTTTGCGTCGGTTTAGCGTTGACGTTCCATCTGTAACAATAGGTAGGAATATACATATATGGAATTGTGTAAAATAGACCCCATAAAGAGGTACGGTAGCTCCAGGCCACGCGCCTCTCTATCAAACTATACAGCTCCAGGCCACGCCTCCTCTCTATCAAACTATACAGCTCCAGGCCACGCCTATTTCTATCAAACTATACAGCTCCAGGCCACGCCTCCTCTTTATCAAACTATACAGCTCCAGGCCACGCCTTCTCTCTATCAAATTATACAGCTCAAGCCTTCTCTCTATCAAATTATACAGCTCAAGGCCACTCCTTCTCTCTATCAAACTATACGGTTACTGGATATAGACATAGTTTTGTGGTTAGCGCGGGTGACCAGGGGCATTACTTCACACATCAAACCTCCACCCACCCACCACCCACCCACCCATCCATCTAAAATATCACCAACCCACCTAACACACCCACCTACCTGCACACCCTCCTAACCTAACCAACACACCTATCAACCCACCCCGCCAACTCTTGCACTGACTCACTCACTCACTCACCCATCCACGCACTCAGCCAACCACTCACCCACCCACACCCTCATCCATATACACATCCATCAACCCATCCATTCACCCACCCATCCATCCACCCATCACTCCATCCATTAATTCATTCACCTCATTCATCCATCCATCCATCCATCCTCTATCCATTCATCCATCCATCCACTCACCGTTCCATCCATTCACCCATTCATTTTTTCTTTCTCTCTCTCTCTCTTTCTTATCCACTCAGCCATCCACTCACACATTCATCCAACCATCCATCCACCCATTCATCCAGCCACTCACCCATCCGTCCATCCACTCACACGTCCACCCACCCACCCCCTATCCATCTAGTCATTCATCCACCGTCTCTCAATCCCTCTATCTTTCCATTCCTCCATCCAGTGAGTTAACTGCATATCGTCCGGGTGTCCCTGGGTAAGGCTGGGTCACTCTAGAATGTGGCCACAACGAGTGTGCTGGTGCACACGACACCCCTGCCGCATTCCCCTTGCACAGGCTCTTCCGGGCTCGTAGCTAGTTTCTGTAACATCGCGTTTAAAGGTAGTCAGTGTAAGTAAAAATAATTCAGAAGCGGTCTGTGTTTGGGGGTGCCCAGAGAGCAGATAATACGGTTTCTTGCCAGTGCACACGAGTTTCTTATTAACCTTAGATATATCTTAGGTAATTATAACAAAATTGTGTCAATATCATACGTATGGGTAGTTACAAAAATACGAAGGTCACATACATGACTGGACAATTCAGAAGACGGAAGTGGACCTGGGCCGAATTGACAGGCCAAATTGTAAGTTTGTCATGTAATTGTGTTATCTCCATAAATATGATTTCGATTGTGTTATGTTATGTCATTGCACTAACTTAATAATAATAATAATCTGACATTTTTTCTGCGCCCAAAACCTTGTAATTATAACCATTCAGAAGCGCATTACAACCCCAAAATACTGCACATCCTCCTAGCATAACTAACATACCAACTCATTCACTGACCGACCGACCGACCGACCGACCGACCGACCGACCGACCGACCGACCGACGAACCGACCGACCGACCGACCGACCGACCGACCGACCGACCGACCGACCGACCGACCGACCGACCGACCGACCGACCTGACTGACTGTTTTTAAAACGTTAAAATAGAAATATGCATTTGTATGTAAAATAAATTGATCAATATTAATAAATAGTATTAGTCTTAATAGTTCTAAATGCAAATATTAATAAAGATGCTTATATAGTCTTACTTGTAATATATGTGTTATTCATGGGCGAATTACGATTGGTTGCAGATTGTACCTCCCTATTTGTCACTGGCAACAGCGTGGGAAGACATGACGTCATGGAAAGTAAAGAAGCGTTAAATGATGGGTTGTCACATGACGTCACATCAACATAACAACAGAGGGATACGTATGATTAGTTGTAAAAAGACGAAGGTCATAGATACCCTTTGCACAATGATGATGAAGAAGATGACGACTTCCAACTGGTTTGATTGATAGGCCTCGAGTGCTTTAAAATATTGTTTCGGCTCATGAAGATTCAGCTTCCCCCGACCTGAGAGAATGACCACGGGCACACAGAACAGAGGTTGCTACACAGGATGGGCTGGTGCCCCAGGACCAGGCCGTCTAGCGTGATGTTTGAGGAAGGTTATCCAGCTGGCGGAGTATGGAGCTGATAGCTACGGACTAGAAGACGACGACGGCGAGGGTCAGAAATAGAAGTCTAGGGACAGGGTTGACACATATACACTAATACAATCCTCGTGTGCACTGGTTGGAAACTGGGGGACCACAGACCGTAGAGTGACCATAATATATGCTTTTTGTGTCCTTATTCACATGTACTCCGATGCTTCCTTGTTATCCTCCTACATATAACTTAATCTTTGTTGATCTTAATAACATGTGCACTGGTGTGTTTCAGGGGAACGACGCGTCATCGCGGTGGACAGCGACTCAGCAGACGCGCAGGAAGGCAGACCCAATCGTGTGGATGTGTTCGGTGCAACAGCAAGTCAAGGAGTGGCAGAGTTTCTGCAACAACGGAACTTTTGGTAGATGAGAGAGTCAGAAAACCGCTTGTGGACGATGAAGGATGACCCTGGTACGATGGCTTTATGGTGAACTAACAAAACATACTCCATCTTAGTTTATACTACCATACGCCGTCGAGGTATGCCGATATCTCTGAGAACCTGGGATATGAGTGTTGCATTTGACAAAGACAGGCTTGTGCCGAGTAGAACCTTTTCTGGACACGTTCCGCACACGATGCAAGTTCTTTGTCATTTTGTGGCGAGTCGGCGTTGGAATGAATAAAATCATGACACAATTTAAATTTCGTACAGTGTATTGGTGATGTAGCGTTATTCTTCCATTTCTTTAGTGTTTGAAATGAAGACACTATTGTACATTATACATAATGTACACACACATACATACATACATACATACGTACATCATACATACATACATATACATACATAACATATACATACATACATTCATACATACATACATACATACATACATACATACATAAATGCACACATACATACATACATACTTACACATACATATATACATACATACAACACATATACATACATACCTACACACATACATACATAAATACACACATATATACATACACAAACATACACATACATACATACACAAATACATACATACATACATACATACATACATACATACATACATACATACATACATACATACATGCATACATGCACACATACATGCATACATGCACACACATACAAACATACACATACATAAATGCATACACATATACATACACACATGCATATATACATACATACATGCATGCATGCATACATACATACATGCATACATACATACATACATACATACATACATACATGCATACATACATACATACATACATACATACATACATACATGACATACATACATACATACATACATACATACATACATACATACATACATGCACTAAACTTGAGATGAAACGACAACAATACGACACCTGGGGAGGGACGACGTGAACAGCCTAAATGGTGCGGCCGACCGACCGACCGACCGACCGACCGACCGACCGACCGACCGACCGACCGACACCCGACCGACCGACCGACCGACCGACCGACCGACCGACCGACCGACCGACCGACCGACCGACCGACCGACCGACCGACCGACCGACCGACCGACCGACCGACCGACCGACCGACCGACCAACCGACAGAGGGATAGAGGGATAGAGGGGCAAAGGGGCAGATGTGCACTGGGTCAGAGGGGCAGAGGAAGGGCAGGGCAGGGCAGGGCAGGGCAGGGCAGGGCAGGGCAGGGCAGGGCAGGGCAGGGCAGGGCAGGGCAGGGCAGGGCAGGGCAGGGCAGGGCAGGGCAGGGCAGGGCAGGGCAGGCGTAATTATGTGCGTCATGTGTAATGTGCAATCACTGTCTATGATTAAATATAATTACGGAGCGAGGCAGGCATGGACAAGATGAAATCATGCATCAGCTACCATCTAAGTAAATATATCATATATATATATATATATATATATATATATATATATATATATATATATATATATAATTAATAACGAAACCCGAATTTGCGTGGTCACGATAACGGGCTTAAGTTCGAAATACGGCAATGGCGACACGTGCTGCCACCTGTGTGTACTTCTGGAGTCGGTGTAACCTCGGCGCTGTTTTTGTTAGCTGGGAAGCGTGGGAAACGCAGCACTAACGTAAAGTTCGTGCCAGTACCTGGGACTGAGACAGACAGGAATCGTTCGTTTGAGACACGTCACCAGTGTATGTCAGCTATGGGTGTCTACAGTCGGTGGTGTCTGGACGTGGGTCTACGACTGTTGGGGGAAGCAGGTTATTAGTACTGTGCATATTTATAGGCCTACGTTTTGTTGCCAATGAACATGAACATGTATATATAATCCCATGTGCAATGTCCTATGAGCACACACACAGACACACACACACAAACACACACACATACACACACAAACACACAAACACACACCACACACACACCACACACACACACACACACACACACACACACACACACACACACACACACACACGACGAATAACCCACCGATGTTTGAGATAAAATGCATTCAACTGCACTAAAACTTTCAAAAGGTTGACCCATGTGTATGTATGTGTATGTGTATGTGTAATGTGTGTGTATGATGTATGTGATGTGTATGTGTATGTGTATTGTATGTGTATGTGTATGTGTATGTGTATGTTAGTATGTATATGTAATATATATATATATATATATACTATACTACATATATATATACAATATCATATACTACACATACACATACACATACACATACACATACACATACACATACATATACATATACACATAGTGTATGCCCAACCATGACATACACTTGCCTCAACAACAGAAGGAGTGGACACACGCCATCACACCACTCTGACCATAATGTATACCCAACCATGACATACACTATGCCTCAACAACAGAAGGAGTGGACACATGCCATCACACCACTCTGACCATAATGTATGCCCAACCATGACAGACACATGCCTCAACAACAGAAGGAGTGGACACATGCCATCACACCACTCTGACCATAATGTATACCCAACCATGACAGACACATGCCTCAACAACCGAAGGAGTGGACACACGACATCACACCACTCTGACCATAATGTATCCCCAACCATGACATACACTTGCCTCAACAACAGAAGGAGTGGACACATGCCATCACACCACTCTGACCATAATGTATACCCAACCATGACAGACACATGCCTCAACAACAGAAGGAGTGGACACACGCCATCACACCACTCTGACCATAATGTATCCCCAACCATGACAGACACATGACAACGTCAGGGCATGGAAACACATCAGCATGACCCAGGGCCGACCACAGTAGCCCAACACCAAACATACTGACAACAACACTATGTACATGTGATCAACAACATGACTAATCGTGTGAGCAACAACACCAGACCTGCTGTTGCAGCTGATGGCGTTAGCGCCTGCAAGAACTAACCCAGCCAGACCGCCGTCAGGGACACGGGGTAAATTCCAAGACGTCAGTAGCTCGTCGTCAAATAGGCGCGGATACTTTCGGTACTCAGCCGGGCGGCTGAGAGCGTCGAACGCCCAGCGCGGACGCCAGACCAGCTGCTGGCTGACTGGCCGTGCCATGGCAATAAGTTATAAAGTGTGAAACCAACGAACAACCTACAACGTGACATGATGAAAGGCAAGCGTCACATAGATAACATATCACCAGTGCTAAGACGACACCGCAAGCACTGAGCAACCATCAGGTGAGGTTATTCACAGAGCGAGGCGAGCAAGTTTGTTCGTGTAAGAACCTCGTCCATCACAGCAAGTGCCGCACCGTTTGCAAACGCACTACATTTCTTTTGTGGGATGCTGATACATTTGGTAGTTTGAGGTCGCGGTGACCGCGACAAAGGGGGACGAAACACGTTACATATTACCCCAGAGGACTCCAGTTAGATTCTCGGTCAACGCATATGGTGATTAAATGTATAACATAATATAGTAAGTATCAAATTAAGATAATTTATAATTACTGCTACATCATGCATTCGTAACCAGATACATCTACATGTTCAAACAATGTTGTTGTCTGTCGACAGGTAACGATTTTATGTTGGTGACAAATAGACGAGCGATTGCTTGACTTCTCTCTCTCTCTCTCTCTCTCTCTCTCTCTCTCTCTCTCTCTCTCTCTCCTCTCCTCTCGCTCTCCTCTCCTCTCTCTCTCTCTCCTCTCCTCTCTCTCTCTCGTCTCTCTCTCTCTCTCTCTCTCCTCTCCTCTCTCTCTCTCTCTCTCTCTCTCTCTCTCTCTCTCTCTCTCTCTCTCTCTCTCTCTCTCTCTCTCTCTCCTCTCTCTCTCTCTCTCTCTCTCTCTCTCTCTCTCTCTCTCTCTCTCTCTCTCTCTCGCTCTCTCTCTCCTCTCTCTCTCTCTCTCTCTCTCTCTCTCTCTCTCTCTCTCTCTCTCTCTCTCTCTCTCTCCTCTCTGCTCTCCGCCTCCGCCTCCCTCCCTCCCTCTCCGCTCTCCCTCTCCCTCTCCCCTCTCCTCTCTCGCTCTCCCCTCCCCTCCCCTCCGCCTCCGCCTCGCTCCGCTCTCGTCTCCTCGGTCTGTCTCTCTCGTCTCTCTTCGTCTCTCTCTCGGTCTGTCTCGTCTGTCGGTCTCTGTCGGTCTTCTCTGTCGGTCTCTCTGTCTGTCATCTGTCGGTCTGTCGGTCTGTCGGTCTGTCGGTCTGTCGGTCTGTCGGTCTGTCTCTGTCGGTCTGTCTCTGTCTGTCGGTCTCTGTCGGTCTGTCTCTGTCGGTCTGCCTCTGTCTGTTGGTCTGTCGGTCTGTCGGTCTGTCGGTCTGTCGGTCTGTCGGTCTGTCGGTCTGTCGGTCTGTCGGTCTGTCGGTCTGTCGGTCTGTCGGTCTGTCGGTCTGTCGGTCTGTCTGTCTGTCGGTCTGTCGGTCTGTCTCTGTCGGTCTCTGTCGGTCTGCCTCTGTCTGTCGGTCTGTCGGTCTGTCTCTGTCGGTCTGTCTCTGCCTGTCGGCCTGTCGGAGTTACATCATAAGACATTAGTTTCAATATTATAATTTCAGTTATAGTTTCAACATTATAATTAATGACTAACTGCCCTAGCATATAATCGGTCATTTGTCATGAGCTCCGACCATGCTGTCTCATATGGCATTTTTGTCTGGTTTCCTTAACAAAGATAAATGTTTTCCAGAGTATTATCTCTCAATTAAGGTGATGTCTCCAACCAGCATTTCGCGTTTTGACCACAGACAGTGAAGGAAATGCTGCTGACTACAAAACGCTGGCCCAGGTATTTCGTGTCAGAAAGTCGTACATCGTGGAGAGTGAAGAACCGTTTGCAAAAAAGACCCCGCTGCGCTATCTGGATACATTAACTATACGGTTTGTCAACACTTTGGGAGGTCATCGTGACCGCAGTATAGGAGGCGATATACTACGCATTCAGCGTACCGGAGTCGCGACCAATTTGCTTGTCGAGAGAAACAAATATTACTGTTCCATAATAAAATATATTGGTAAGCATTCAAACATGGCAATTTGTAATTTCTGCTGTAACGTGAATTAGGAACCTGACAGATCTGCATATCAAAATAATATTTGTAAGAAATAGTATGCCGTCCAATAGTTATTAATTCATTGTAGGCAATCAAAAATGTCACATTCACAGGAGTCTATTAGACACACCGATAGGGTATAATATATTTCACCTCCATCCATTTTCCGTGAAACAACTTACACCCAGCTTGAGTGACGTTTTATAGCCTTCATCGCTTATTACACAGACTGTTTTTATATAGGGGTGCTGAGTGCGTGTACCATAAGCTAGCATAAACTATCACAACATAAATAAGTGCCTACAATTTTAATGACTTGCCTGGACATGGCAACTAGCCAGGTAGGCTGGTTTGTGGGCGTTACCTGGTTGTCCGCACAATGAAATGTCACGATGGAGCAGCTCCGGAGACAAGCATCTGGCTATATATCTGGCTGCGCCGTCCACGACTTCTGCTCACAGCTACGACTTGAAGAGAGACTCACGAGAGCCTTCCCGGTCAAGAGATGGTTACTCCGCGACTCGCGTGCTTTGCACTGGTCATCCTTCTCTTTGGCCAACTGAACCCGGCTGCAGCCGGTAAGTGGCTCTTTATACGCATAATCACAAGATAAGTAGTCGTGTGACGCCTTTACATTTGTGGCAGATGTTCGTGATTGCGAATATATATGTGATGATATTATTATTAATAAGAATAATAATTGTAAAACATTCTATGGCGCCTATATCCATAAAAAGATCATGCTCAGAGGCGCAACAAACAAATACACGGGGACAGACAAAGGTTGTCACTGGAGCATGGAACCGCCAGTAATCTACGGTGGAAAAGCAATTAATAGCAATCTGACATTAGGTGTCTTTAAATCGATAGTGTTACAGTTGTATCTATGATGTGTGTTTTCAAGGCGAAAGTGTTATGCGTATGTATTTCATCGAGTAACATTCCCAACAGAAAACTCACTCCACAATATAAATTTGCACTTGTAATGGACACACTGACTGAAACAATGACTGAAACCAGCAATGATTTTAATTAACGCTGTATTAAAATGTTTTTCTATCAAAAGCACATTTCCCAATATCACAATTCTCAACCGCGCACGCATACGCACGCACACACAAACACACATACACACAAACGCACACGCACACACACACACGCACACCCGCACACACGCACACACAACCACACACACACACACACACACACACACGCACACGCACAAACACACACACACACACACACACACACACACACACACACACACACACACACACACACACACCATACAATTCGTGTACGACACAAGACATCGTAACCTCCTCACAGTTTGCCAGTACCGCATCAAGACGAGGACAGGCATCTTAGCGGGCGCAGGATCTCATGCCGTCGCGTCCGTCAGACTCTACGGCAGTGAGGCCAACTGTGGGTGGAGGTCTCTCAATACCAATGGCGTCACGTTATGGAGGTTAGGTTATACCACATACATACCACAGCACAGCCAAAGTATATTTTACAAAGGTCCTATAATGTTGTTGTTATTCTAGGTTGCCAACCACTACTCCTTACATGAACAAACAGCCGCCTCCCTCCGACGTTCACCAACCTTCGTCTTCTAAACAAGTCGGCCCACAGCGATCCCGTCTCACTAAAATGGTCGTTGTTTCCGTTTCATGCAGACCTGATGTTCCTCTGCACTTGTTACACTGCGTTAATATTTAACGTACTCGTCTTTTCCAGTTACGAAAATCACACAACATTTCTAATGTTTTCAAACCTATCCGTTCTGTGGCGTCTCCACACACCGTCGAGTTTCGCGGTTATTTTGCATACATGGGCTGCATTTGGCTGAATGCTAGTGTCCGATACCGGGCGGCTTTGGCCAATTTGAGGTTGCGGTTAAGTTAGAGTGTCTGTGTCTAACAGTGTAACAGGAAGAATTTCATCTTTGGGGATTATTAAAGTTTATTGTATTGTATTGTATTGCATTGCATTGCATTGCATTGCATTGCATTGCATTGCATTGCATTGCATTGCAATGCATTGCATTGCATTGCATTGCATTGCATTGCATTGCATTGCATTGCATTGCATTGCATTGCATTGCATTGCATTGCATTGTATTGTAAGATGATGTATTAAGGTGATGTATTAATGTGTGATGTATTAAGGTGTCATGTAGTAATGTGTGACGTATTAAGGTGTGATATATCAAATTGTGATGTATTAAGGTGTGATATATTAAGGTGTGAAGTATTAAAGTGTGATTTATTAAGGTGAGTTTTATTAAGGTGTGATGTATTAAGGTGTGCTGTATTAAAGTGTGATGTATTAAGGTGTGATGTATTAAGGTGTGATGTATTAAGGTGTGATGTATTAACGTGTGATGTATTAATATGTAAGGTATTAAGGTGTGATGTATTAAGGTGTGATGTATTAAGTTGTGGTATATTAAGGTGTGATGTATTAAGGTGTAGGGTATTAAGGTAGGGTATTAAAGTGTGATGGATTAATGTGTGAGGTATTACGGGGTGGTGTATTAAGGTATGATGTATTAAGGTGTGATTTATTAAGGTGTGAAGTATTAAAGTGTGATGTCTTAAGGTGTGAGGTATTAAAGTGTCATGTGCATAAGGTGTGATGTATTAAGATGTAATGTATTAAGGTGTGATGTATTAAGATGTAATGTATTAAGGTGTGAGGTATTAAGGTGTGAGGTATTAAGGGGTGGTGTATTAAGGTGTGATGTACTAAGGTGTGAGGTATTAAGATGTAATGTATTAAGGTGTGATGTACTAAGGTGTGAGGTATTAAGGTGTGAGGTATTAAGGTGTTAATGTACGAACTGATGCTGTACGTTTTTATCTAACAGAGGTAAATATACCTGAGGAGATTTTTCGATTAATTATTTAATTGTTCATTAATACTTTTGTTTGTCGCCCACGCAGCAACAACTACTTCACAGTCACGTGTCCGTGCTTGGGGTGCGTACTGAAGCTAAGGATCAGACACAACAACGCCGGCGTAAACCCGTCCTGGTACCTTGTGTATGTCGGGGTCAGGAGGCTGCCAGGCCCGTCCTTGTATCAAAAGTTCCCGTGTAAGAAATGGCTGTCGAGCTCTACTTCTCTGAATAGAAAACTGACATCGTCAAGTGAGTTGTTTATGTAGTTGTATTGTCGATATAATATATTTTGTTGTGTTGTATGTCACACTAGTCGTATCAAAATCGCATTCCGTAGACACGCTGGGCATTGCATTGTTAAATTGGACGTAGTATCGTTTCGTGAATTGTATTGCTACAGCGAAAAGTAAACTGACTAAATATAGGTTCTTATATATGTCGATGTGTGTAAAAATGTGTTAGTTGTGAAATAAGAAATACTGTTTGAACAGGTTTTTATATTGTTCTGATCAATGACATTATTCGCTCTAGTTTTCCTAACAATGTGTGATTAATTGTTACCAAAATGTCCACGGGTCAGAACTGTGCAGGAAACAAAAGAAAGACAGCACATAGACAGACGCAGGTATGGCTCGCGCAAACTACAGACCTGGCTGCAGGTACGTGCATTTATTTGGCCTCACTGGTATTTCTCTTTTAGAGACACCGTACAGAATCAGGATACGTACTGGTTCTCAATTGTCGGCCGGGACTAACGCAGCGGTGAAGTTCTCGCTGATATCGAACACGATAGGGGCGGTATTAATGAGTCTGAACAGTGGCTTCCCCAGATTCTCGTAGGTGTAGCAAAGAACAGTAGAGCGTCGACGTGTGTGTGTGTGTGTGTGTGTGTGTGTGTGTGTGTGTGTGTGTGTGTGTGTGTGTGTGTGTGTGTGTGTGTGTGTGTGTGTGTGTTTGTTTTTGTGTGTGTGTGTTTATGTTTGTGTGCGTGTGCGTGTGCGTGTGCGTGTATGTGTGTGCTCGCTTGTGTGTATGTGCGTGTGGGTTCGTGTGTGTGTGCGCGCATGTGTGTGCGTGTCTGTGTGTGTGTGTGTCTTTGTGCGTGCGTGCGTGCGTGCGTGCGTGCGTGCGTGCGTGCGTGCGTATATATGTGAACATGTATACACATTGATATAGGGCCAACTGTGTCGCGTGATACGTTAAATAGGCCCATTGTATACAACGCCTTCTCGGTGTATCCCACGCACCCGCCTAGGAAGTAACCACGGGCCTATTGAATAAGACCCAGTGGGTTAGTGACAGGGGAAAAGAGAGACGACCAGGTGTCAGATTTATCCCCTATGTGCGATGTTTTACACCCCTGGCATATATACCAGAGGGGAGGGACCAACGGATTTTATTGTCACGTCTGAAAGACACATGCAGACCTGGTCAATCAAATACAATCCCGACTTCTCTGAGAAACATACAGACGCGCTGCAATTAATGCGCGAAGGCTGCTCATATAAACAACCACCATTGTTTATAGCCAGGTACTCATTCACAGAGCTGAGTCAACTAGAGCGACATAGAGTTCAAAATAAAGTTGCCCAAGGTTTAACACCGCAGCAGAGGATTCGAACCAGGGTTCCATTAGTCGAGATTCCGAAGTTCTACCCATGAGCCACTGCGCTCTATGGCAGGCGTTTCTGAGTGTGTAATTTTGCTTGTGTCTCGTTTTCGTTTGTGACATTTCCTTGCACTGTTTCAGGACACGCACTTTCTACCGCAACATCGTCAACATCTGCCCGGTGAAGCAGGTCTACATCACACACAACAATGCTGGCAGTGGGCCGAGTTGGTTCATCAGGAGGATCTACGTCTACAACCGAGCTATGAAGATCCACTACCGCTGTAACTGTTACTGCTGGCTCTTCTCGCCCAGTAACCTGGCCAAGACCCTCACGTGCCAGAAACTCTAGCGCAGTGTCTCATTCTCTCGAACTCTGCATCGCACCGTCGGCTACCGACTGTTCGTGTGGGATTTCGTTTGTAAGAACATCGGAAACGTTCGTTGTTCGAGCTTTAAAATATCGTGTTCGACAATAAAATATTGGGTGAATTCGACTATACATGCTATTTAACTCATCTGTGCGTAATATTGGTATGAAATAGAATAGCAGAGTCTTCCTTTTCTCACAGAAACTTAATCAGGTTTTCGTAAATGCGACTTCGCTTATGAAAGAAATGCTGAATGGGTGCATATAAATGGTGGCAAAGGATGTTAAGACTACAACCATTTATTTGTCAATTAATTGACAAATAAGCTAATCACTATTCTAATAATTGTATGACGTTCAAAGTGTCTAGCGTTATCTCAACATACTTTCGTGAATGATGTTTTGACATGTTTATGACGATAAGTCTATCAGGTGTATTTGTTCATGTCTAGATATGATATCCGAATCATTTCGTTTCGATGATTTCTGCAAGAAAATTTCGCCAGTCACAAATATTTTGTGTTCGCCATCTACGCTACCTAAATACTGTCAGATTATCATATACTACCAATACAAGGTCCATGTGTGGTTGATATATAGGATGCGTTTTTCGAATTGAGACAAATTGCCAAACAAAATCATCAATCGGACTCATAGTATTTCAGCAATTTATGGAGCCTTTGCCCGTAGGACGCTATTAACGATATAAATATCCGTACACTGGCGTACTGACTTATCGAATTGTTTATTTATAACTGAGCCAGTCACACAACCTTCTGAGTAGTTGTTTTAGGTTTCGGTCTTTTAAAACGTCTTCCTCTCGTCACTCACTGGTCGGGTAAAACAACGCCACGAAAGCATTGAGCTACACCGGTTCAACGAAAGTCAGCAGGTAGCGGGGGACAAACGACAGGGGTTTGAGGGCACGATACGGGTTCTAACGTCATTTACGACCCGTCGCTCTCGCGGATGTCTTTCAGTACCGTCACTAGTCCTCTCAGATGGTAGTACTGCGCCTCTGTCAGAAGTTCCCTCACGATGGTGACGTCACTCGGCTGTTTGTCGTTCCTGAAGCCTCCGTCTCTCAAGTAGTTGAGGATGTACCGGAAGTGAGTGCCGTCGCAGTCAATGAAGTAACTTCCGTCTTCCTCTCGCTGGACGGAATGTCTGCCGCTGAACATGGCCGCCCACATCGAGTCATCGTCTCTGGTGAGGGTCAAGGTCGAGGTCGTGTAGAGATGACCACCGATGTCCAGTTTGACCCGGCTCTCCTGGATCTTGTTGACCTCTGACATGTGTTCGGTCTCCATCTGTAGCTTTTCCGGTCTTCCACTAGTTGTTCTTCCTTAGCATTCAACTCTTTCTCCTTCTCGTCTACAACTCGGAGCTTCTCGTCAAGTTCATTCAGAGTCTCGTTGACTTTCTTAATGTTTGCATCCAGCTGGACAATTCCACCGAAAGTCTCTTGAAGTGAGCAGGTGAATCCCTCAAACATCGACTTGACGGTCAGAGATAACACGTCCCTCTTTATCTCAGAGTGCGACGGACCTCCTGTGACACTGAGATACGTATCAAAGTATTCGATGGTGTGTTTCTTAGATGAGGTCGAGTCTGTTGTGAACCATGATCCGTTTGTGAACCATGATCCGTCCGCGCGGCAGACCTCCAGGGCGATGGTGTAGAGAGTCGACACATCCGCCCCCTGTACGAAACACCAGAGCATAGTTACAACTTTTGCAGCATAGATAAGATTATGCGTTTTAATAGTGTTGTGTGTGTTCTAAACTTATTCTAAAACTGTCCCGCCCAAATAGGTTTCAACAACGCAGAAATAATTTGTAATTTACCTATCCAATGTTTACAGAGACACCTCTATCTGCAATCATGTCCATTTAATTAAAGCTGCTCCCTCAACTCCTTTGCTAATCGCCAAACCGGTTCTTTTATGACCAGATGTGTAATGTAGTTTAACTAGTATGCACAGTCAGTTAATTTTTTTAAATGCGTACTTGTCATTTTTTAATCGTAAAAAAGAATCGCCGTTACACCGGGTATAACTGGCGAAACAATCAGCAGCTGCCGACATCCTGTGCTTTTTGGGTCACGTGCTTTATGCGAGATCGACCTACTACGGCACAATAACAAATCGCACGTGCTTTTGCGCGTCATGACTAAGATTCCAAAGGCAAAGTGATTCTTCTATGAAGGTACGCATTAAGTGCATTATCGCAGTTAGCAACAAGAGCGAGTAGTCGGAGGCTTATCCACTCTTGTGAACGTCTACTCGACGCGGATTCTCTAACTTGTACGATTATAATAATTATAAGTCTGACAGTGTCACTGACAAGGCAAGCCAGTTTGAATTGACAGTCACCATCCATATCGCTCGGCATCACTCAGCCAGACACAACCTGTGTTGATATGTACCGGTATTGTATTTGATTACGCAGGAACTCGTTTATAAACTTAGTAATTACGAAAGTACATATCCAGAGAGAATAGATGACGTGAGGGACGAAATGATAAAAAAATTGACATTTTAACAATCGACAACATATATGTTATCAACATATTTTAATATGTCCATTTAAATATACATTGTTTTCATTCACATATTATCTTGAAAATGGAAAACTAGAATGACATTTGCACTTGTATAATGCATATTATACCCAGTGTGCCAACACAGACATTAATGTACATACACTATGTGAGTCGGGTGGCATGGCTACGTAGATCAATTGTTTAAATTACCTACAAAATGGTGCATTCTGAAGGATGTTTTAACTTATTCCCTGGGAAATAGAGAGGAAACAAATGCACTGCTACAAGTGTAAACATGTGTATAGCAAGAAATACCTATGAGGTGGCCATCCTGGCATATTTTGAGCAAATTGACTTAGACAAACACTGAGGTGGTCCACCTCACTCATCATATAGCAGGGGAAATACTGCAGCGATAGCTCAAGAAATCAATAATACAGTGTTGAAAAAGATAGACATACATTATGAATATTTTCTGAGGGAATGTACTGTTGGCATCACAATAACCTTATTTTGTAATTTACAACATTTGCTTTGACCAGACATCCTCACATATTCATGTTTGATATAAAATGTCACAAATGAGTATGTGTACACCATGTAGTAGTTATTACATGACGTCATTATTTACTCCCAACTCCACTACCATGATGCATGTTTTTTGTTTATTGAAATTGAATACACGCTTTTCTTTACAGGTCAACAAAAAACTGAACAATGCTTACCACCACTAGTTCAACAAGTTAATTTGCTATACAGAACAGTTGTATCTGTGGACAAGACTATACAGCCATGAGCCGTGCAAGATGCTGCATATTAAATGTGAATTATTCGAATGTCGACCAAATGAAGTGACCCCAGTTGTACTGTATGTTGCATCGTGACAAACTCCACAGTACTTGTGGTGTCTCTGGCTGGCTTCCATGCCGATTAGATACCCTGACTGACTAGAGACCAATGTAGAATGCAGAGTGCTTGACATGCGAATTTGGTGATGCCTGACTAGTTTTGCAGTTGGTGATGGAACGGTGGATGCCATGGTCTGTCAAATATGGCATGAGCCTTTGGTCAACCTCTCTCGACACTGAGGCAGGTTCGACATTCTTTGGTGAACTACATCAGCTTGGATATCGATGACATTGCTTGACTTCACTCTCTTGCGATACTAACCTGCTACATACTATATGTGACATAAACATTACATAGTTACAGTATTATAATAAATCACTGACATGTCGTAGTCATCTAAGCATAGGCCATAGTCTATGCCTGTCATACTCGTAGCATAGCTATACCTTGGTATTTTGTCATACCTTAGCATTGGCTGAATAAGCGCCAATTATGTTTGAAGGTAAACAATAACATAAATTTAATAAAAACAACATAAATATCAATGACGTATTACTCATACCCCTAAATATATATATACGTGATTATAGCTGAACAATTCGTAATTACTAACCTATCTGGAAGAACATCTGTGCGAACGCTGCATGTGGACTGTAGTCAGTGACAGTGTAGAGTGTAGCCATTGTATCCGACATTGTGACTAACCGCTCACCGGCCAACGGTGCCCGCAGCTTGCAAAAAAACAAAGGGCACTGTGACTGTCACTGTTACTAAATCATGCTGTTCACTGCTTAGTTCCATATTCTTTCCCAACCATGCGTCGATGCTGTCTTTGTCTGCTTAATTTGCCGTGTTGGTGGCATAGAAAAATCATGTTTGTGCCTAAACTCGCTGTTCCTAAACGTAAACAACTCGACAGAGTGAAGGTCAATCTCGCCCCCCAAGCCTCGTTCGCCTGAAAACTAAAGCCTATTCGGCTTATAGCTCCATTTCCTTAGTTAGGTTTCGTACAGAGTTTCAATCGGCCCCGATCGAAACGAAAATCGAAATAGTTCATATTTATTTTATTAATTTCAGAAAAAAAGAAGTAATATGTATGCATAAACCAACTAGGCAATCATTAGGGAGTATTTGATACCTCCGCTTTTTGTGAAATTACTAATAATCGCTAGAAGCAAACGATTTTTACGGGAATGAGTGGAGGGAGCTTTAATTTGGCCATAAATCACGATTCATTAAAATACGTTTGCGCAGTTAGTATTTCATAGTTGATATAGTTTTGCTATTTATCTTGAGCGTATTTTAAAATACAAACGAATGGACAACTTGCACTGCAATTCAGTCTTCCACTGGGAATATAAGATTCGTGAGAGTTGGTTCCGTCGGCGTTGTACTCTTGCTAATGTGTGTGGAATCTTACAATGGTATTTAACGTTGGCACGTGGCGTGACGTCAGACATACTCCTGGTGATGTCGGTGCTCGTTTTTTCTCTTGGAGAATTCTGGAACAGCAAACAGTATGCTGACAATTGAAACACAATAATTTTTGTAAACTGTCATTGAATTATCAGCGATCCCCTGGGAACAGAAAGGAATGTGCCCACATGGTACACCAGAGGTAGAACTATGTGTGCCTTTTAAAAATGTTATGTGGCCGAAATCCGTTAAAATATATTGCCTAGCATGTGGTACTATGAACGTTTAAATGGTCTGGTAAATTTGAGCATGAAACGATACTTATACTACAAGAAGAAGAAGAAGAAAAAAAAAGAATTTGTTTTTATTTGACCATTATTTCAAAATGCATACACAATACATATCATATCCATGCCAAAAACAAATACTCAGAACAATACAAACATAAAAAACACAGCAAACATGGTAATAACGCATATATAATTAACAATACAACCTTAGAGTCAGGAAATTCCTCTCACACCGGGCTAGTCGCTAAAGAGGAGCCATCTTTCAGGAAATTTAATGTACAGAATAATGTCTTCATCTAGAATACATTCTTCCAGAAACAAACAAAAGAAAACACTTAACAAACAAAACATAATAATTTTTATTATGAAGATGCATTTGCGCAGGTGACTCGATTATTGTGTCTCAAGGCACTGTTTTAAATATAAATACTGAATGAAGTTTATAGGTGGTTTTAGTTTCATAACTTTGCATACATGCATAGCAGTTTTGTCTAGTGCACGTTATTTAATAACT
Organism: Ridgeia piscesae; assembly: GCA_025642075.2. NCBI lineage: Eukaryota > Metazoa > Annelida > Polychaeta > Sabellida > Siboglinidae > Ridgeia > Ridgeia piscesae. Next base: position 56,564 of record JAODUO010001774.1, read on the forward strand.
TTGCAAGAAATACAGTTTAACATACTTTACAAATTTGTATCATCATCTTTTTTATGTCTTACTTTTATTTTTGGGCATATATATTATATGCCTGATTTTCGTTATCAAAGGCATACATATTCTATTTATAAAGTTTTGATTTCATTATACACGTAAACCTGCGAATTAGTCCAAAGAGCGTGGCCATCTAACGGATTTCTTCTGGTTCGTGCACAGCCAGCTCTGGCTCGAGCAGTGACATTACATACGTTTCGCCATAGTATCTTCTCGACAAAGTCACGCAGCCAAGCGAGAATAGGATACGCGAGACTACTTAGGCTACATCTCTATCCATTTTCGGGTAAAACCACCTACCCAGTAACAGTGCACAACCATGATAAAGTGCTGCCACCTCGCGGCGTCTGGTTAAACGAAGCTAGTAGGAACCGGTACGTTTACACGTCATCTTTTCCATTGATGTTAATTGTGTCTAACTCTTCTGAATATTAGTGGCTGGTGTTATATATAAGCAGAAATATCTACGTCATATGTTCGGGTTACATGATGTTGATTATTTAATTACTAGACTATGTACATTAACCTGTAGTGATGACTGACCAGGACTACGATTACGTCCCTTGAAAATACTTAGTTAATCTAACGTTTACGTACGACACGGCGCAGCCATAGACATACTCACATAGTAAGTAGGGCTGCACCATGTACAAACTGCATAAACGTTATTTAAATATGGGTCTACATATACAGTTATAGAATGAAACGTATACATACGTATATGTCACCCTTTTTTGTGATCCTAGGTATGAGCAAATGTTTCGTTTTGCAACCCTTCACAGCCCTACAACCCCACACGCTTTGGTTTCCTAGACGCCGCGAGATGGCGGCATATCGGCTTGTTGTCGTGGCTGGTTTTCGTCGAATGTCCTCTGTCTCTGTCTCTCTGTCTCTCTGTCTCTCTGTCTCTCTGTCTCTCTGTCTCTCTGTCTCTGTCTCTGTCTCTGTCTCTGTCTCTGTCTCTGTCTCTGTCTCTGTCTCTGTCTCTGACTCTCTCTTCTCTCTCTCTCTCTCTCTCTCTCTCTCTCTCTCTCTCTCTCTCTCTCTCTCTCTCTCTCTCTCTCTCTCTCTATATATATATATATATATATATATATATATATATATATATATCTATATATTAGACTGCCATCTATTACATATGCCCACCAAATACAAAGAAAATACATTAAATAGATTGGGTGCGTTTTGAGAAAAAATACATTAGGTTCTGCGGGATTTTTCTGGTGATCCAGACAACCCTACTAGTCATCTTTGCGTGACTTTTTGAATTAAATGTCCTGATTTGGTAAACAAAATTGTCAACTTCACTGGACGAATTACACTAAAGCTTCTTTTATTACACAGTATATTGCATCCTTATCAAATATAGCACTAACAGCTAGAACGATGAATACTAACTATTATAGTTAACCCAAAGGAAGTGCGTAACGGAGTATAAGAAAATATGATTATAAATACACGAGTAAGTTGTTAGATATATTCAGAAGATCCTTCAAAAGAACATGGCCACCAACATTGAGTCTTTGTCTCTGGTGAGTGACAGGGTCAAGGTCGTGTAGACATGTCCGCCGATGTCCAGTTTCACCCGGCTCGCGCGGATCTTGTTGACCTCCGTCATGCGCTGTATTTCCAGCAACAACTTATTCCGGTCTTCCCCCACCTTTTCTCTCTCCGTTTTCAGTTGCTCATCCTTCACCTTCAGTTTCTTTTCTTCCTCGTCTACAGCACGGCGCTTCGATCTGGTGAAGTTCCTTCTGCGTCTCGCTGATCTGTTTCATGTTCTCTCTCAACTCAGTCACCCCACCGACAGCCTCTTGAAATGTCTGGATGATTCCTTCGCACGTCGACTTGACAGTTACTGACAAATCATCTTCCCATGTGTTACTATATCGCGGACCTCCAGTGAGAGGGAGTTACTGCTTGAAGTAGTCCTCAGCATACTCTCTCGTGAGGTTACTATTCGGTCTGTACGTCCAGCAGACCTCAAACGCAATGATATGTTCCCATGTTACCTGGATAAGAGACCGGAGACTATCATGAGTTATTGCTCCAATAGATACCATCAAATTATAAGTATTTAGTGGCAGCAATGCAAAATATTTCTTCGTTTTATCATCAACATGACCTACAGATAGATTTTTTTTATAAGCGTGCCTTACATAATTATGCTTTCACGACATTTGTCATCTGTCTATACTAATTAAGCTACAAAGTAAGTGGGCACTATCATTATGTTCTATATGTTAAATATTAATCAAACATACGGAACAATATACGTGAAGATTCGACAACAACTAAAACTTACACAATAATATGGCTTTGGATACAGCTCAGGCAGAACACTGTCGATGGTAATTTTGCGGTTGAGTGCCGGGGTGAAACGAGTGACGGGCAACTCCTGCCCGCGTTCGACATGGTAACACTTCTCCAGCTTGACGACATTGCGAACCTACAGCCGTGTCTTCCTGCCGGCCGGGACAACGAACATTCGGCGAAGTAGCCACTCGATGTAGCCGCATTCCTCTCTTTTGTCGAATACATTCGGGTAGTTCACTTGTAAGCTGTACGAGCTCAGCAGACATACGTTGTAGATCCCCTGGGGATTATTTTGAAGGTGCTTCTCAATCCACGTACTATTATTTATGTACGGAGGCCAAGTGTATCCGCGTCGGCGCAGGTGATGTGAGTCGGCGACACCAAACCACTCGACCCACTTGAGGATTATCTTCTCGTCCACCAGCATGTTGACATGGTCTGACATCGTCGCTATTGGGTGAGTATATTGGGAAGCGTCGGGGGTTCCATAACCAGAATCACTCATGGTCAGACTGCCTGGTCGGCATTGGGGAGTGGCTCCCGCTGATAACTAACATACTCCTGCCATTTCGTATACCACTCTATCGCCATCACGTAACCGTACGTGCCTAGTGGCTGTCCCCCACCAAGTATGTGATGATACGACATTGTTCCTCAGCAGTCGGAGCGGTGTCAGTCATCCTCCCGTGTCCTGGCTGGATGCTGTTGTCTGGTAGTGGTTGCTGCAACAATGAAATAAAAGGTGATGAAGGAAAGTGACCAGCAAGTCATTTAAAAGGTAAGTTCTTAAACAGCGCATGTAGTATCCAATCTTCAGGATTGCTCTAAGCATTGTACACTTTACTCCCTGGTAGACCTGTTTAATCGAACACCATGTTTTATGCCTGTTTATAGATTTGGATGTCGTAATATTAGAGTCTCACAAATTATAAATATATTTACTCTACCACAGCGCAACTCTCTAAGAAAAATTAAGCCTAATATGGTTCTGCGTTGTCGCAGTGTAACAGTTAAGCATTCTCAGAATCGCCCCAATGGGGTTTTCAAAAGCCTGCTTCTAGTGAATCAACGCACCAACTCCCCCCCCCCGAGAGGAGATATAGACTAAGCATGTGCTCTCCTCCCTCCCTCCCTCCCTCCCTCCCTCCCCCCCTCCCTCCCTCCCTCCCTCCCTCCCTCCCTCCCTCCCTCCTCCCTCCTCCTCCCTCCCTCCCTCCCTCCCTCCTCCCTCCCTCCTCCCTCCTCCTCCCTCCCTCCCTCCCTCCCTCCCTCCACCTACCCATTAGTCCCGATATAAGTGTTAGTATATAGCATTTTCAAATTGCGTAAAATGCTCTTTAAAGATGTTTAGTTTATTTAATGTTATGTTTTTCGTAATCGTATGGTTACTTAATTAAATGACTGTCTATATGAGTCTATGTACTGCCAGAGGAATATTCCACAGTTTGTACATGTGCAGTTAAATACGGGCTAATAGAAACGTTTATTTTGTTTTTAGAAGAGGATGCATCTAGATGGCCTTTTACACAGGCCACACATGTCGCCAAAGTTGACACGACACATTTGCTGCTGACCCTATGGCCCATATATATATATTTCACATTCCATCATTGATGCTTCGGCAGGAGTGCTGACCTGATGAGGTAAGTGGTTTGAAATATTTCATAACTGTGTGGTCTTTATTGCTTGTAGTTTGTACAGCCCAGCCGCAGCCAGATTGCGAGAGCTCGTGTATGAGCCAATCAGAGTCGAGCTTATGTTGAGGCATGGCGTCTGATATTTCTGCACTGGCAACAGGCCACTGAGGTCAATGCAACGGGCTGTAGAACGTTGCTGTTCGATTTTGTCTTTCTGACTTTAAGTACTAGATACAGTGACCATTTAGTGAACTATCATACAATGGATTGACAAGCATCTTCAGATATGTAGACAAGTTCATTATGTACTAATAAATGTTGAATTAATGGTGGAAAAATAGCAAATGGCTTAATGGGTATACCAGTTAAAGCGTATCTTATTCTTGTAAACACAGCATTCCTTGTCTTAACTTATCCCTCACTCCAGACGTAATTACCACTTGTATGCTTTTTCCCCAAGTAACATTCGACTTTATAACGAATCATGTCAGCTTTAGGACGCACAGCTTATCTAGATCAGTATACATATAAATACAAATATAATACAAAAATGAAAGAGATTGCTTTGTAACGATGTTTGTCCCTCTCACACGCACGCATGCCCGCTGACAGAAACACGCACATAACACACACGCATACACGCACGCACACATACACATACGTTCACGCACAAACAAACACGCACGTCAGCTTGCACAACCAAATGGTGTTATCTGTGATTATATCAGCTACTACATCAGTTAGTCTGGTTGTGAGCGGTATCCTATAATTAACCTAGACATTTTAATTACTTTGTCGGAAAATAGCTCAGATGAGCTAATGTTATCAAATTCACATGTATACATATAATTATCAGTTTTGTTTTACTTGTGTACAGAATCATTATTAAGAAAAACATAGTGCTTCAACAGCGTTTTTAGCATTATAAATGTTGCACACGAAGCATCCGCGTGACTCAGTTTCGTTATACGTTAGTGAGTGTTGTTTCCCGGGAAAGTCGACGTGTTGTGGTTAGACTACAAACTACCGAATCGTGTCATTCGTATCACATTATGAAAATACTTTGGGACATTACCTAGTCTTCTTTTGAATACCTTATTTCGTTTTCATCACTGTTGGACAGTGAATTGGGTTAGGTTCCTGAACATGGATTATCCAAACTTGCGATGGCTACAAAGGTGGAAGGCAGTATTTCAACTAATGATTTGCCATCGTATGTTTTAGATGGTTTATTTGATAGTTTTGGCGAAGAAATTAAACCAGATGATGATTATATTCGAAACAACGACGAATTTGGCGAACTTAATGAAACTGGCCGTGACAGCGGGATTGTTTATGATCGATATTCGGGCGCCAGTGGTGATAACAGTTACAGAGGAACCGTACCGTGTTGTCAATGTAATATATGCTACTCGCTGATTATCCTATTTCCGAATATATATATATATATATATATATATATATATATATATATATATACATATATATATATATATATATATATAAACATCAATATTCATGAAATGTACATTTGGTTCTCAAATCCTGACATGAAATGAGGTTGACAACTTTGCTGCATATTCACTGGGAATGGGGTCACAGCAGGGAAGGACCGTAGGACTGAAATGGTTAATGTGTCAATTATCGCACATAATGTACAAGTACATATGCATAACACTGCATTAGATTAATTATATTATTATAATCAATTCAAAATGCAATCCATACCAAAATCAGCGGGATTACTTAATATATATGTTATGGTGTTGAACATTTTAAGCAACTCTTCCCAGTAATCATTACACGAGAGTTAACGAACAGCCCGTGGCATTTATAAAAAAGAATGCTTTGTCGTTTCGCTGCACAGTGATGATTTTATATTTATCGCGCGTGCGTAGAAATATCAATCGGAACGTTGATCGAAGCTATATCAATGAGGCATTTGTTTGACCCACGACGGATATGTCCAAACCACCGGAGTATTCTGTTTCCGATGACATCTGAGATGAATTTAGTGGTGAATGTCTCCTTGTTGAGTGTCTCCTTGCTGACCTAATTATGTATTCGTCTGTCTGCCCTTGTAATGCAGCGGCCGCGCCAAATAAATTAGATGCGCCCCTATCGGAGGTATAACAAGCTGGAACGGGTCTAATTTTGACAGTCTGGATCTCCAGTTTTTGAAAAATAATGTTGTTGTTGCAGCAAACTTATACAACATGTTGAATTAACCCCTTGTGTGCGGCAACCTCTGAAACAAAACGTGTTCATTTACTTGCTTACTTTATAATATCAGCAAAAATAAACAACGTAGTCTGTGCGTTGTCACAAACAGAGGGTTAATGGACCATGTTATTCCCACTTCACCATGCTCAAACTGATTTTTCCAACAATGACACATCCTGGATGATGAAAAAAGTCAGGTCTGACACTGTTGTAACATGTAGTAGGGTGCTAGAAAATATGCTTCAGTTTGGACAAAATCACAAACAATCGCCATATGTTGGGTCTATTTTTATTGGGTCTGCTTTTCGGCATAAAACTGCCTAAAATATATTGCTACATGTCCATTTCAATGAAATACATTGAAATAACTACCAATTCTAAAAATAATAACAGAGCTGATTTCATAAAATAAGCAAGTAACTGAAAACGTAATTTTTCCAGTGGTTGCCGTACACAAGGGGTTAATTCAGCATGTTGTACAAGTTTTCTGCAACTACAACATCGTTTTTCAGAAACTAGATTTCCAGACGGTCAAAATGAGACCGGTCACAGCTCGTTAATCCTCTGGTAGGGCCATTGCCTTAAATAGAGCCCTTTTTCAGCTTCGGCCGCTGCACTATTGCAATATCTCGCTGGCAACGTATCTCAAAATGCCAAGAACCAGAAAATGGCCTGCAAGCGAATATTTTCCATCAGTAAACGCAATTATCAACATTAATGCTAATTGGGAGACATTCCTACTAAGTTACAACTGTCGCTTTCGTTACAGCCACACTATATAAGATCTTTATTCATAAAATGTTTCGTCATGAAAATAAATAAAAAAATTATGGGTTGAAGTTGACAATGCCAGCCAAACAGAATTTGTGTTCAATATTTCAAAGATTTTATTTGGTGCGTTATAACATTTAAGTTGAGAAGTTATATCAAATGCCCCAAATAAATATTTTATTCAAATTTACACACGGTAAACGCCATGGGAGCATTGACAGCAAATACACAGAACCAGGAGGTTTATCTTTAATAGCTTTATTTGTATAGATATTATAAGTGGACAAAACGATGTACAATTAGACACACAAAACATATAATAACTCAATTATACCGTATGTATATTTATAATATACCAATGCATCAAATAGCGTAAATTGCAGATTTCCTGCGCAGATGTTCTAATGTAATCTCACAGCAATAGGCATGGAAATGTAATCCCTCTTTACATTAACACAATGTTTTCTCGCAGACTGGTTCCCGGAATAAAACTGTGATACAAAATGTGTGTTTCGTTTGCAACCTGTAGACGTTTTAAAAAATATATAATAAAGATTCACTTAAATTCTAATTCATTCATTCTATTAATATTAATAAGTGGTCGACAACGGGAACATAGCACATTCTTCTTAAACATTTCAATGGAGACGTCAGCCGTAATTAAATTGTCTTTGATAAAATATATGAAAAGCATTTAATTCTCTTCTTATTCATTAATTATATTTATATTAATAAGTGCTCGACAACGGGAACAGAGCACATTCGTCTGAAACAGTGGAGACGTCAGTTGTAATAAAATTGTTGTTTGATATACTTGGAGTATGTTTTGTGTGTGAACACATTACCACACCGATACATTAACAATATAATAATTTCACACTGTTCAAACAAAATAACTCTTCTTTTCTACAACTAGGTTTACAACGTAACACGCCGAGTAGAAAATGCAGTACAATGCATGGTGTAATATGCTAGCGATGTTTGAAACATGTAATGATATTACGACTCTGGTCAGTTAACAACATTGCAATAGTATTTCTTGTTCAATAATAAGCAATTCCTGTTTTCTCCAAACATATCAATAAAATAACATATGCTCCATAGAAAATGTCGTAAAGTCTAAATGCATCTCGGAACACATTGCCACCTCGTTAACATTGTTAATAGTGTGCAACTTCATAGCACGACTAGGTAGTTCCCAAGACACGTAACACTGACACGCGTCTTTCGGAGGAATCGCCTTAGGATAGTCTGAAGCCTGTGCTACGAAACAGAATGACCTCCATCATGTCCAATGCTTCTTGTTACTTCTTGAACTCAGTCGTAGTCCTCCGTTTGTCGTTCATATTTCACTTGATGATACGCGAGAACAGTCTGCAAATAAACGGTAGGCCTACATCGTGAGCAGAACACAGATATCACACATACTCTGCATTGAGTTAATAGGTAACCGAACCCAGGGGAGGGCTTCTAGGCAGATCCCCGAGACACGCCATGGGGCATGATATGTAGGATTAGCCTATTACCGTGTAGGAATTTATATCCATAATGTTTTCGAGTGCTTGAAGATTTACTGACTTTCGGCAAATGCAGGTTTTTAAATAAATATAATTTAGAAGCTGTCATGTGAACCACCCGTGGCAATTACCCAATGCGAAGCATATAAGTTAGCAACTACTTGACTGACGTCAGCAAGGATTCAAATCAGTGAAGTTTGGGACACTTCACAAATACAGTTCGGGAGCAGCCACCCACGACAGCGTCACCACATGTGATGGAGTTATTTGTATGGTATAGACATGTTCTCATTGATGGCGTGTAATGAATTATAAAATGTGTAACGAAGTATTTAATACTTCGTTACAATATTTAAGTAGCTTGTTTTCTCAAGTATTCGGCACACGAAGTGCAATTTTAATACAGAACTTGTACTGTTCACGAAGTCGTTTTATCTAAAGTAACCCTACTTTTACTCCTTTAATTTCGAAATGTTTTCTTTATAATAAGTATTACGTCGACATGTTGACGCTCCTCTCATCTTCGTTATAAAGGATTTAGGAGCAATAGAAGTTAACTTATTATTTGCAGTAGTAATAACATTATGCAATTCGGCGATTCCTAGGCCAGATTTCGAACGTTCCGTTTACTTGTTTACTCAAGTATGTTTTTCCAATGTGCTTTTAGATTTACTTAGGTAGGTTTTAGGTGAGTTATTTGTACATTTGTTCAAGTATAAAAAGTACAATTATTTTAAAATTGGTAATTTAACCCATAAGGCAGCATTAAGTAGGAGAAATATAGACGTAAACGCACCCCTGGAGTCTGCGTGCGTCCACAGCATACGGCGCGGCAGCAAATGACGACAGACCAGATGGAGACGATCAACTCGACCAGGTAGGCGACGAAACAGAAGAACCGCACGACCATGACAGCTCGCCCCTGGGAATAGATACAACGGCGACGGAATTAACATGCTATGAAACGACACATGTTCCTAGCTGCTATCTAATATAATGCTCATAATAACTAGCTGCACTTAAATGCATGACGGACCTTTCGTGAATTTTTGTTTTTACTTTCTTCTAGTCATGAATCTATCATTGGAATATATATATATATATATATATATATATATATATATATATATATATATATATATGTGGATATATATATTATATGTATATTAATATATTATGATTTATATATATATATATATATATATATATATATATATATATGTATATATATATATATATATATATATATATATATATATATATATATATATATAATATATTCAACCATCGATTGATTAATCAAATACAGTTATTTATTGCGCTCAAATTGAGAGGCCTGCCGCTCCCCAGGTGACGCCACTGCTGCGTTAGTGACAACATAATTTACCGCGGTCATGGGAACAACAAGTTAAAAATAGGTGTATAATGATAACCTTTATTGCTATTATTTTCCACAGATAATGTCCCCGATATATATATATATATATATATATATATATATATATATATATATATATATATATATATATATATATATATATACATTATTCATCTTGTTGGTTGCCTTTTTATCCTTTGAACGCTCACTATTCCGTGAGTGACACCCCGCGCTCCACAGCCTGTTGCACTGAATTTGATCCACTTTTGAGCCCCAATAAAAAGAGCGCTCTGGCGCCAATTAATGTATACATGTCTGCGCGCGGGTCTGGAGACTGTCTGACAATTGCGCGCTGTGCCGGAGGTTAGTTTACTGTCGGTAACAGAAAACTTTAAAAA